>CAUYTI010144986.1:0-22347 GCA_963575145.1 Galago senegalensis
GACCACAGGCGCCCGCCACAACGCCCGGCTATTTTTTGGTTGCAGCCGTCATTGTTGTTTGGTGGGTCCGGGCTGGGGATTCGAACCCGCCACCTTAGGTGTACGTGGCTGGCGCCTTAGCCGGTTGAGCTATAGGTGCCGAGGCACTATAATCAAATGATAACTGGTAATGAAGAAAGAAGATTACAGTAACAGAATAATTGCACAATAAAGCAAAACTTTAGTCAAAACTGATAACTCAGATGTAGAGGGGAAGGGTTTCCAATCATAAATTATCAACATGTAATAGAGAAAGAAATGTTTTATTTATAAATAAATAACTCAGGTCACAGAGAAAGAAGTCTTCCAAAATAAAGGATGCATCAGACTTCCAGTTGTAAGTGGTAATTCACATGACAGGGTAGTAAAAGTTTCAGTCGTCAGTAATAACACCTAAGAGAAAAGGAGCAGCTTCCAAACACAAATGAGAAGGAAAGGAATTAATCATAAATGAACCCTCATGAGATAAAGATAGTCTTTAATCACAAGTGGCTTATGTGATAAAGGAAGATTCTGGTCAAAATAAATGACAACTCAAGTGATAGGAGAGGAAAGTTTTCAGTCATAAATGATACATAAATGAAGAGAAAGAATGATCCAGTCATAATTGATAATTCATGTAATAGAGGAAAAGAGTTTAGTCATAACTGATAACTCAGGTGATAAAGATTTCCAATCATAAATGATGACTCAGGTGGTGGAGGAAGAAAGCGTCTGGCAATAACGATAACGCAGATGAAACTGAAGAGATGTTTTTGAGTCATAAATGATACTTTCGGTGTTACCAAAAAAAGTCTCCATTTATAAATGACAGCTAAGGTAAGCGAGAAGGTTTTTCAGTCATGAATTAAAACTTAGTAGATTAAGAAAACAGTTTTCCAGTCATAAATTATAATTGAGGTGACAGAGAAGAAAGGTTTCCAGATATAAATGATAATTGAGGTGAGTGAAGAAGGTTTGAGTCACGAATGGTAAGATGATAGAGAAAGAGATCTTCTAGTTGGAAGGGATAATTCAGTGATCGAGAAAGAACGTTTAGTCATAAAGGCTACCTAGCTGAAGAGAAAAAAGGTGAGAGGCACGAGGGGATGGTGGGGAAGGACACGCCAGCTGGCGTGGCTCCCGTGGCACCGGAGGGGTCCACCACAAATAAGTGACTCCGAGACTGAGAAAGAAAACTGAAGAAAACTCAGGTGACAGGAGGTTTCACTCGTAAGTGAATAAGGATAAGGAGGGATTCCAGTCATAAATGATAATTTATGGGGATTACAGATTTATAAAATAGAAAGTTGTTTCTCTTGAACTCAAGTGATAGAAGAAAGTTTCAGTCACACCCAAATGGTAAGTAACTCACCGCCAGGCACGCCGGCTCCTGCTCGTAATCCTACCACCTTGGGAGTTGCCAGTGGAAGCATCACTTGACGCCAGGAGGTGGAGACCAGCCTGGGAAAAATAGTGAGACCCCATCTCTTAAAAAAAACAATACAAATTGGCCAGGCATGGGGTGCACACTTGGAGTCCTAGCTACTTCCCAGGGAGGCTGAGACGGGAGAATCGCTGGAAACCAGGTTTGGAACCTGCGGCGAGCTGTGATCCTGCAGCTGTCCTCCAGTCTGATCACTCCTGTCTCAAATAAATTAAAAAATACTCAGGCAATAAAAAAGTTTTACAATCATAAATGATAACTTATGAGGTAAAGAAAGGTTTCCATTGACAAATGATAATCCAGGTGACAGAAAGGTTTGTAGTCATATATGACAGTGGATAGAGAAAGATTTTCAATCATGAAAGATAATTTAGAGAAAAGTTTTAGTAAAAAAATGGCAACTCAAGTGAGAAAGAATGGCGCCAGTAATTAACAATAACTCTAGCAATAGATATGAAATGATTTTAATCATAAATGATAATTCAGGTGACAAGAAAGAACAGTTTCCAGTCATAAATGATAACCCAGCTGATGTAGGAGAAAAGATTTTAGTCATAAATAACTCAAATGATAGAGAAAAATGCTTTCTGGCAGCAAAAGATAACTGATATTATCGAGTATGAAAGTTTCTGGTCATAAATAACTCAGGTGATAGAGATAGAAGTTCCAGTCATAAATTCTTTTTTTTTTGAGACAGAGCCTCAAGCTGTCCCCCTGGGTAGAGTGCCATGGCTTCACAGCTCACAGTAACCTCCAACTCCTGGGCTCTAGCGAGTCTCCTGCCTCCGCCTCCCAAGTAGCTGGGACCACAGGCGCCCACCACAACGCCCGGCCATTTTTTGGTTGCCACCGTCATTGTTGTTTGGCAGGTCTGGGCTGGGGATTCGAACCGGCCACCTTAGGTGTACGTGGCTGGCGCCTTAGCCAGTTGAGCTATAGGCGCTGAGCCTCCAGTCATAAATTCTAATGCAAGTGACAGAAAAAAGTGTTTCCTGCCATAAAAATAGCCCAGTTATTACAGAAGAAATATATATATATATGTGTGTGTGTGTGTGTGTGTGTATACATTTTTTTTTTTTGAGACAGAGTCTCCCTTGGTCACCCTGGGTAGAGTGCCATGGCGTCACAGCTCACAGCAACCTCCAACTCTTGGGCTCAAGTGACCCTCTTGCTTCAGCCTCCCAAGTAGCTGGGACTGCAGGTGCCTCCACACGAGGTCTCGCTCTGGCCCAGGCTGGTCTTGAACTCCTGAGCTCAGGGTGTCCTCCCACCCTGGCCTCCCCAAGTGCTGGGATCACAGGCGTGAGCACCTGGCCCCAGAAGATATGTATTCATTGTAAAATAACTTAGGTGATGGAGAAAGAATGTTTCACATCAGAAAACACAATTTGCTTGATAGAGAAAAGGGATGTCTCAACACGTAGTGATAACCCAGGGGACAGAGAGGGAAAATTTCCAGTCTCAGAAGATAAATCAGATGGTAGAGAAAAAGAGGTTTCCAGTGATGACTGAATGATAACTCAAGTGATAGAAAAAGCAGAGCTTCCTCTCATAAATGACAACTCAGGTTGTACAGAAAGAAAAGTTTCAGTTATAAATTATAACTTGAGTGACAGAGAAAGCAGGGTTTCCTGTGTTAAATGATAATTCAGGTAATTGAGAAAGAAGTTCTTCAGTCATAGAGATAACTCCAGTGATGGAAAAGGAAGGATTTAGTCATAAATTGTAACTGACAGTGGAAGGTTTTCAGTCAGTAAATTATAGCTCAAGTGATTGGGAAAGAGGGACTCAGTAATAACGCTGTCTCAGGTGATAGAGAAAAATTATTACCAGTCACTAATGATAATTCAGGCAGTGCAGAAAGGTTTATAGTCATAAATGATAACTCCAGTGATAGAAAAATGAAGCCTCTCGTCATAAATAGCAACTCAAGGGATTGAAAAAAATTTTAGTCATGAATAAAATTTTTCATGAATAAAATAAATAAGGTAACTGATAAATGTACATTCATGAGTGATACTTAGATCATAGAAAGGCAAAGATTTTAGTCATAAATAGATATCATAATTCGTATAATGAATTATACATAAAATACTATAAAATTATTTATATATAATACATATATGCAATATATTTATATAATGTTTTCTTTCACAAATAACTCAGGTAATAGAAGAAGGTTCCTAGTCATAAATGGTAATTAAGGTAATGGAGAACAAAATGTTTTAGTCATAAATAAATGATCACTGAGGTAATGGAGAAGAAAGGATTCCAGTCACATACGATGACTCAGGTGACAGAAAAAGAAAGTGTCAGTCACACACAGTAATTCAGGTGATAAAAAACTGTTTCAGTCATAAATTATCATTCATATGATAGAGAAAGAAGGTTTCTAATCATAAAATTAGTTTGAGCAGAAAGCACAATGTGGGGAGGGAAGTAAGCTCTGTGGGGGGACTGTGGGCGGCAAGAAGACCCGCAGGGCGTCTCTTTCTCCTGGCACAGGGCACACCTATGCCCGGAGCAGCTGGTAGTGTCCTCACATCAAAGCAGCACATTCTGCCACCCTCACAGTGCACATGCTTCTGTGCCATGAGGACTTTAACATCTGGCCCCCACCCCTGCCCAGCTTAATGTGGGACTGTGGCACACCTGTCCTTCTGGGGCCTAGGCAGCCCAGAAAGTGTGCATGCCCAGGAGAAGGCTGTCTGGGAAGGGGCCATCTTCCAGACCACGCATGGGGTGGCATGAGGACCTCCAGGGCTCCTGTCTGGGGGACCGGAGGCAGAAGGAAGTAGGTCTCCATGTACCCACTGGCTGAGGGACCAAGAGATTGCCCTAGTGGCCTGAAGAGGACAGTGTGGGCCCAGAGTCTTCCCTGTGCCTTTGCAGATGTGGAGCCTGCTGGGGGCTCTGGGTGTAGTCCTTGGTCTGCCAAATGACACCCCCACTGGGAGTTGGGGGATGCCCAAGGCTCAGGGCTAAGCTGTACCCAGCATAGCTACCCTGGGACAGTGCCTGCCGCCGCTGCCCAGGAAGGCAGGGATGCCTGTGGGTAGCACTGACAAGCTCCTCAGAGCAGGGGAACTCCCACCTGCGCTGAGAAAGCCCAAGGGCTTCCCCAGCCCACTGCCTGGCCACAGAGGATCCACTGCATTGCCAGCTGGGCACCCTCCTGGGCTCTTTCTGAGCCAGCAACCATGTAGGAAGGCGGCAGCCAGGTCACCAGGCTGTCCCCTATAACAGCTCCTTGCTCTGGAGATGCCCCGCAGACCTTCCCCCAAGACAGGGCCAGGAAGAACAGTGACCATCTGCAGTGGGGTGAATGGTGGTCCCCCAAAAAGGGATGTCAAAGTCCTAACCCTCAGAACCTGTGAACATGATCTTTTGAGAAAATAGGGTCTTTGCAGATGGAATCAAGCCACAGACCAGAGGTGACATCACATGCGACTTAGGGAGGGTCCTCAGTCAGCCGCAAGGGTCCTCAGAAGGCAGAGGAGAGGGGGACTTGCAGCCTCCACACAGGAAAGGTTATGGAAACTGCAGAAGAGGGAGCCCCATATCCTGGGCTGAGCCTCCCCACTTGTCCCCCATGGCCCCAAGGCACTGGCCTATGGCCCCTGCAGACCAGGTGTCCCTTGCTCTAGGTCACCCTGGCAAGGAGGCTGCCAACCCCATCACAGCAATAGGGAGCACAGGGTGGCTGGGGCACTGCTGCCTCTCATACTGGGGAGGATGCCCTGGGAGCAGCTGGGTTTGGCCACCCCTCCTGCCCACTGGCTCCTCCCCTGTGGCCTGGCCACCCTTCTCCAGCCAGCCTGCCCTTCGCCTGGATCCCCAAGGAAGGGCCGGAGGCCTAGCTTTAAGGACAGTGATAGGCAGATGGCCTTGGGATCAGTGCCCCAGGGCCACTCAGCTCCCCAGGTACCATTCTCTGAGAGGGGGCTGGGTGGTGGCAGGTCTCCACAGACCCCTGAATCCGAGCATGGGCACCGCTGCCTGCTGCCTTCTGCTTGGCCATTCTGCCCAGTATGATTGCACAGTGGCCTTGGAGGCCAGAGAGGGCCCTCCTGGGCAGGAGCAGCTCCCTCAGCCTGTAAAGGATCTGGGCCCTGGAGCCAATGCTGGCCCATGGCCACTAAGCAGACAGCAGCTGGGGTGGCCAGGCCTGTTGCCCATAAGGAGTGGGCTCAGATGCACTGAGAGGTGACACCAAAACAGCAGGGCCCTGCCTGGCCCCAGTGGCTGCCTCCTGTGTGCACCCATGAAGTTTGTTTGCTCATAAGGAGGCTGGACTCAGATGCCCACACAGGGCAGCACCGATGAGGTCAAGTGCCCAGTGTTCCTGCCCTCCAGGGGTACACTGATGGGCTACCTCTCAAAAGTATTCTCTGCTGGGTGACAGTCAGATGAGCTGGGTCTGGGGGCCATGTGAGCGCTTCCTCTGACCCACCCATCCCACTCTGCATGTGGGCAGAAAACCACAGGCCCTCTGCCCAGTCTCCACACATGGCAATCTTGCATAGTAGGTGGAGGACCTGAGGTTGAGGTGGCTGCCTTGGACCCCAAGGTCCAGGTGGCACATCTCCCCAGATGGTGGGGCTCCCACTGAATTGGCATGGGCAGCCAGGGCCCTGTGGGAAGGGAAGGACGTCTTAGGGGATGGTCCCAGTTTTGGTCCCCAGCCTCTTCCAAATGGCAAAGCAGGCTGAGCCCCAGTGGGGCAGAGGAGGAGGTGGCTGTAGTGTATGAGGCAAGGGGTGGGGTTGGCTCACCTGGGCCTCCTAGCCTGCAAGGGGACCCACCCCAGGCAGTCGAGTGGCCCCCACACTGGGTCACTGCTGGGCAAGAGCCACCTGAGGGGGCCACATGGAGGCCCTGTGCTGCCCCCAGATGGTAGGAGGGCAGCAGGCCCTGTCTCCAACTTGCCAGCCTGGCTGCTCAGAAGTGGAAGATGTGGAGTGGCTGTGGGCTCACAGGGGTGCACCTGTGGGCTCACAGGGGTGCACCTGTTGCTATCAGCCAATATGCAGAGACCAGCATAGGTCCACCAAACTTTGTCAGAAGGCCAGCGATCCTGGAGAATCAGTGATAGTAGTCTCTCCAAGACTGTTCTTTTCTTCCATTTCCAAAATCGCAATTTTATACATAATGGTTCAAAGCAAAGACCCCATTAACTCTTACTTTAAATAATAAACAGCACAACTCAGTGACAATCTATTACATTTCCAATTCAAAAATTAATTTTCTAAATCAATCCTTCTAAAGCAAAGACCACAATAAAAAAAAGTTAATTTCCTAAACTACTCAAGATGGGCATCTTCAGGGTGGGAGCTAAATTTACAAAATATTAAGAATAAGAGACCAGAAGCAAAGGTCACCTGGGACCTGAACTGGCCAGACCAGCTGTGTCCTGTCCACCCTAGCCTGCCTGCCAGTCTCCATCTGGTTTTCACCATAGGTGCTTTCACACTGAACCCAATAGGCATCAAGGGCCTTGAGCACGCCGGCCTTAGCCCAGCGCTGTGTGCCATCCCCTCAGCCCCTGTTTCCTACGGAGGCAGGCAAGCTCCTTCAATTGAGGACCAGGCTGGCCTCACCTATGATCCCAGCATCTCCCATTGCCCTGACCTACAGTGGAGCCACCTGGACTGGGAGTGCTGGTGCCTCATGACAGCCTGTGCCCACAAGAAGCCTGGGGTCCGGCTCGTCTTGCCTGTGGGACCAGGGAGCCACAGCCCCCAGCCCCTCCTGCTCTTTAGCCCACCCTTTGTGTTGCCACGGACCACCCTCCACCTCCCAGCAGGCACACACATGTATGGATGTCATGAACACGGGCACATGTGTGTTAGGACCCTTAGCTATGGGGACAAGGGCATCCGCCAGGGACTCAGGCCTGTCCAGGCCTGTGGATTGTGCTACCCACTAGTGGCCAGAGGGTAGAACTACCAGAGACTGTGAGGAGCCGAGCTCAGACCCCTGTTCTGCCCCAGGGACTCCCCTCTCCCGCCCTTTTGCCCCAGGGCACCTGTATCTGTCCATGCCAGGACACACAGGGGTCTCCTTATGCACCCCAAGTCCTGGGGCATGGAGTGTCCCCTTGCCTTCCCACTCTGGAGCTCTCAGACCCTACTTTCATGCTCTAGGGATGTGGAGACCTCCCCGTCCACCCCATTGGCCCTCTGATGGGTGTCACTATCCTAGCCCCTGGGCAGTAGTGTGGGAACTAGGCTTGTTAAGGAGGGTCTAGGCAGCTGGTGCAGGTTTGCCCTCGTCCTGCAGCCCCACTCGAGCCACCAGCATCCCTGCTCCCACACCTCACCCTTGCGCAGACTGACGTCCCCATAAGGGCAGCCATGTGGCTCCAGCGGCCATCTCCAGCGTTGGTGGACATGACCTTGTCTGACCTGCAAACTGAAAGTGGCCACCAGGACCAGGCACTAGTTGCAGAGGCATCATGGCACCATGTGCACCTGGAGGCCTGGGAGGGCATGTGTGGGGGTGGTCTTCCTCTTGTGTTTTTCATGCCCTCTTTCCCAAGCAGCACCTCATTTCCTAGGCTTTTGCAACTTTCTCCCTAAATATTTTCAGCTTTGTGAGCTGCACGCTGTCCCAACACTTGGTATTGATGATGAACATGGTGTGTTCCACAAGACCACATGGACTCAGGCTCTGTTGTGGAATGTCCCGGGCACTGAAAGACAGCTGTGTGTGACAAGATGTGGTTCAGGCCAGATCTGGCTGATCAGTTGTAGGTTGCTGACCCTTGGTTGACCCAATTAGGAAGGCCCAGGTACGAAGTAATCAAGGCTTCTGTGTCCCAGGACTACCCAGTCATGGCCACTCCAAGGTGAGGACAAAGACAAAGGAAGCAAGGGGCCCTGGGGCCACCATCAGCCCCACCAGCCCTGTGGGGTGAAGGCAGCACTGAAAGGCAGAGTAGAGGAAGCAGCAAGTGGAAATACCAAAAAGCCGATAGGGCCCAGGCCCAACCACAGAAAGTTCAGATGCACCTCCCCACTCCTCTCCACCTGGGGACCCGGGTGACATTTCTGAGGATGCTACCATGGTCACCAGCCATGGCAGTCAGAGTTCAGCAAGGACAAGGTTGCTCAGATTTAGAGGGCTCAGCACCATAGTGGGCACTACAGAGGAAGAGCTCCTGACAGCTGTTCATGGGTCTCCTTGAGGGTCTGGCTCAAGGCCAGTCTGTGAATGAATGGCATAAACCCACAATGTATCGATGATTTAAGGGACATGGGAAGTGTCCCCCAGGACTCCCACATATACCACAATCTATGGACAGTCCAATATAAAATGATGTGGTACAATATTTGCACATAACCTACACACATCCCCCATACACCTGAAATCAGCTCTACGTTACTTATAATAGCCAATACAATTTAAAGGTTACATGGCTAAACCAGCTCTAGAGGACAAGTGATACTAGACCCCCCCAAGGCAAGCCTCAGATTCACACACAACCAAACTGCCTGCTAGAAGGAGATAAAATCTAGTACTCCAACAATATAAAGTTCACAGTGTCTGTCATCCAATAAGGACTTAGCAGATGTCAAGGAGCAAATCTGCCTGAAAGAAAAGTCAATCAAGAGGCAACCCAGAAATGATAAAGATGAAATTAGAACACAAGGGTTTATAGGAATGCTATTATGCTCAAGGATATAAAGAAAAGTATGAACAGATTGAGTAAAAAGGAAGATAAAGGACCAAAGAGAACTTCTAGAAAAGAAAAGTATGCACAGTGGAAATCTCACTGGATCAAGCTGACAGCACTTTACACAAACTGGCACACTAGAAGGCAGGAGGGAAGGCAATACCCACACCAGGAGGAAAAGGCTGAAGACTAATGTAGAGTTCCAATGACCTCTGGACAATGGGGGCATGACACACAAATCATGAGATCCAGAAGGATGAGAGAGAAATGGGACAGAAAATATTTGAAAAAATAATGATCAAATATTACCCATATATGATGGAATGATTAACCTATAGACTCAAGCAGCACATCACACTCCAAGCACTTTAAACACACATACACATGCTCACATGGTTGCAGGTGCAGAGTGGATACAATGGCACCTTTGTCACTTACCCATTTGCAGACTGACTTTAGATACTAAGCAAATCAAACAGACTCAGAAGGCTGTTTCCTGATCCCAGAGCTCAGCTAAGCACAGGGTGGGTTCAGCCTTCTGATGGTCTAGTGGTCACCATCAGAGCTGGGGAGATATAGGTGCCCTGGGCACCCTCCACAACTACAGGATGCTTCCTTGTGCCCTGTCTACAGTTTGTGTCTGACATACTCCTATAGTGGCAGCCTGTGGTGTTCCTGTCCTCTTAGGGGTACCTGTCTTTACCCCAGATCAGCTCTGCCTTGTTTACTATATCCTGCTGGCCCCTGCAGGCTGTTTTAAAATGCTGAAATTGTACCTCAAAGAACAAGGGCCTTTCCCTGTAGATCCCAAATTGGCTCCTGGAGAGCAGTGGTGTGGGGTGTTAATGGAAGACCCTTTTGGGTATGCCTCTGCCCCCACAAGTCCCAAATGGGTCTCAAGATCACAGAGCCAGGCTTTTTCCCACAGCAGGACCCAGAGTGAAGGCCTAGCAGACAGCACAAAGCATAGAAAGGCTTAACGCTAGTAGTCATATAAATACTTTTTTCCGCCTTTTTATTTTTTCTTAGCAAAACCAATATACAATGAATACTTTTTAATAAAATACAAGACATTTAGGAGAGGTACTTAGACTCAAACAAGAGAAAATTCCTTTAAAAATTTAATATTTAAAATGTTATATAACAAAAAGTGAACTTCATGTACAAAGCACTAATACAAAATTTATTTTGGCATGAGACCAAACCTTAATATTCTGTGAAATATGTTAATTACTGACTCATTTATTTTATACTCTATGAATCCTCATTTGAGACATGAATAACATCATTGATCAAGCAAACCACGGGCAGAAGTGTCTAAGAGATGCCTGTGTTGGAACAGGGGTCAGAACAGCTCACGTGAACACCAAGGCCACTAGTTCTCCTCACAGGGGTACCGTATCTGACTAGTAACGTACGAGAACACTTCATCTAAATGTTTTTCTCAGTTTCTATGACACAGGAATAGGGTTTTCTTGTCCAAAACATTTTTGCATTAAATCAAACAAGCTGAGATCAGAAAGCAAGGGCTGCCTTCTAATGGAGTGCTGTGGACACTTTTTAACACTGTGATTGCTGCATATTTAGGCTGATAGTTTCTCTTTTGTTTCTACAATACAAATATCAATGTTGCTTTTTTAAAAACAAAGTTAGCATTGTATCCAACTGGGTGAAGGTCGGGAATGAACATGCTTAATTCTTTACAAATTGACAAGCGGAATCTGAATTATCCTTTAAAAACAATAAAAGTGACATATCTTTCTTATAATTTGTCTTCTAACACACACTTTAAAATAACATAAATACAACACACTTCTTTTAATGAAGCGTGGCCTCCTGGGCTACTGGCTTGCTGAGTGGGGGCTGCAGGCCATGGGTCTCTGTATGAATCCACCGACGGGAAAGCCTAGTTTCAAATGTAAGCTGTGAGCTTCTCTTTCTCTTCAAACTGCTTGTCCACTGCCAGAGACAGGGCTTGGAGGAACCCCTCTATGGTGACAGTAGGGGCCTGGGAAGACACATGAGCATCACTGGGGCTCCCTGCCCTTGTAGGGCAGCAGGCAGCAACACCCCAGCATGATACTGACAGTGAGGCAGGGCTGGCTGCACGGTCTGGGCATACCAGGCATACCTGCTCATTACTGCAGCAAAGGTCATCCTGCAGGTGGGCACTGGGCAAGCTGCCAACATATTGAGAAGAGAAGATGCTGGGAACAGACCCTTCTCAAAAGGCTCATCTGGTGTCTGGGGGCTCTGCAGGCCCCAAGACACTGCTGGCTCCTACCAGACATTTACCATGGCCCAGTGCCCCGAGTTGTGTGAAGGCTCCTGCTCACGGTCCACAGTTAGCTGTGTCACGTCCGCACGGAGTGCCATGCCCAACACAAAGGCCACTGCTGACCAGAGCACAGGCTGACTGAATTGAAAGGAACCATTTTAAGATGCATGTTTTGTCATCTCAGATGTTCCTGTATCTATTCTGCTGATACTCAGAACCCTCAGCCTGACCAGCTGCTAGGAATGGGTTACCTCTTGGCTACTGGTTCTGTGGTGGGGGCCCACAGTGGGGGAAGTGAGGCATGACGCCAGGTTGCTGTTGACCAAGCTCAGACCTGAAGGGTGTGAACACCGCTGAAGGGTGAGGAAGGGCTGGACAGGCGCTGCCACATGCACAGACGCAGATGTCCGTGAGACTGGTGAGCCCAGCACATGCTTTGAAAGACTCAAGATGGCCCCTTGGCTAAGGGGCCCACTTGGCTCCTTCTGTTGCCCCAGACTCCCAGAGGACACTGGCTGGAACCTACAGGGGAACTCACCTGAACGTACAGTGCATGAGCCAGGAAAGGGAGCTTCCTCAGGACCCGGCCACTGAGGCCCTCACTCTTCCTGTGGGAAGACAACCAAGTTCAGGGGTGTCAATTTCAGGTATGCATCCCTGGGAGCACAAACCCCCTGTAGGCTCAACTTGGGCCTCAGAGGCACCCAGCCCTCCTGGCCCCTTGGCCTTGAGCCCCGAGTACCCCTTTTGCTTACAGCCCCTGCAATGGGGCTCGGCCCCTCAGGCCTGAGCTCCTGTTCTAGGTGAGGCCACATCCTTGCTGCCTTGAAGAGCCACCTGAGGTGCAGCTTTGAGCCCCACTATGTGGCTGCTGTCTCTGTGCTCAAGGCATAGGGCAAGGGATGTGAGGGCATGGAGTGCTATGTGGTGGACAGGTGTCAGCTAGCATGAACTCCCCAGACAGTTGGCGGTCCGTGTAGAAGCAGAAGTTTCTGTGCTGTTTTCTTCTCTCCCTAACTTCGCTCCCTAACTTTCTTCTCTCCCTAACTTCCCTAACTTCCTTAAATCTCCCCAACAAAACCCCCAAGCTTTCTAAAATACTGCATTCTTCATGTTGTCCCACCCCCAACTTCTTTTTTGAGACAAAGTCTCACTCTGTGCCTTGGGGTACAGTGTCATGGTGTCATAGCTCACAGTAAACTCAAACTTTTGGGGTCAAAAGATCCTCCTGCCTCAGCCTCCAAGTAGCTGGGACTATCGACACTCACCACAACACCCAGCTAGTTTTTCTAGTAGACATGGAGTCTCACCCTTTCTCAGGCTGGTCTTGAACTCCTGAGCTCAGAAGATCCCCCCACCTTGGCCTCCCAGCCAAGGCATGAGCCACTGTGCCTGTCTGACATTGTCCCTTCATTCCAAAACTTCCAGAATAAAGTTCAAACTCTGGTCAGCAGCTCCACTGCGTCCCTAGCCTCTCCTGCACTGCCTGTCTTTGTTGCCATCTGCTGGGGCCCCCCTGAGCACATCGCCCCTACAGCCTTCTGACTTTGCCTACTTATACCCAAATCCTATCTTTTGAGGCTCTGCTCCATTCTCCAACCCTCCGCTCACCTTCCCTTCATCACAAAAGCCATTTCCCTTCTCTTAACTCTGAGAACAGTTGGAACAGCTCTTGATACCAGGCCTCCAGCACGTATGCCAACTGTCCTTGCTATGCTCAGTCCCTGTGCTCACACACCCCCAATACATGCATGTTCATCCCTGTGGTGTGCTAAGCGCCCACATGCACAGACCTCCTGGGATTCCACAGAGGAAGCTATGACTTCCCAGTTACTACAGCACTTAATTTTTCTTGATTATAAGCATGAGGTCAATTTGCACCTTGAAATTTCACTTAGAAGAAGGCTCAACTTCGACACGTTGTTTTCAATGAAGCCGATCATCTCTAGCTCCCGGAGGGTGAGCAGCTGCTGGCGAGGGTATATGATCTGACACTGGGGAGACAGAGGCACCACAGTTAGGAGGGTCCAAAGACAGAGCACAGCACGGTCTGCAAGGGAGACACTCGTAGGCCTCATGTGAACCCCAATCCATCTTACAGACATCCAACAGTGACCATCCCTAACACACTGATGCGTGAGAAGAGCAACTCAGCCTCTACTGTGATCACAGACAAAATGCCTCCTCACTGCCTGTCAGGCTGGAAGGGACATAAAGGCAGAGTCCAATCTGTGATTCAGTCAAAACACAGGCAGGCAAAGCTGAGACCTGCATCCATGACTCCACCTGACTTTCAACGAAGGGTCTTCAGCTGCCTATCTTTTATGACTGACCAAGGAACTGGGCGCCAGAAGTTCGCCTCCCAGATCATGTGTCGGAAATCAGGAACTCTCTGCCACACTGAACTATTCTGTCAGGTGGGCACAATGACCGTTACTATGATGATAATATGACTGTTCTGATTCAGGAACCAGGAGACAAGAGAAAGAAAATGCCATTCTCTGTATATTTTATAGGTTTGGTGAAGATTGTAGGTAAAATCAAAAAACACAGTTTTTATCCATGTTCTCACCCCCCACCTGACTCACTAAGGTGACACTCTTTTGGGTTCTCTGGGGACCCCACCTCCCTGCAGTGGGCGCACATGAACATGTCCAGATCAGAGGCTCCCAGTTACATGCTGATGGCTTTCGAAACCAAATGTCCACTACAACATCTGAGTATCTTAACCTCATGTAAACTGCCTAAGAATCTACCTTTGCCCCATGTTCCCAGCTCCCATAAGTCCATACCTTTAGATAAAACTTAAAATCTAAACCTAAGATTCTTGGAACAAGTACACAAACATCAAGGCATCTGATGTTTACTATGGCCTTATAGGATGTGCAGGCACATGGGGCTCCTCAGCAGTAGCTGCCCTTAGGCTCTTTCTTCAGAAACCTGCAAGCTCTCAGACCTCCACAGAGCCCCTGTCTGTCTCACACTCCACAGGAATCTGCACACCTGGACAGTACAGACTCAGGGCAACTTCAGGGGGCTCATGGCTGAGACTTGCTCTCTCACCCCCAAGAGAGGCTATATCATCCTTGTCGTGGACACAGAGGCCACTGCTCTGTGTCAGGTACTGGCTGCAGAGTGAGTGGCCCCACCAGGTGGTAGTAACAACTCCATGAAAATAACTACCATTAAAATCCCCATTTCTTGCTTGCAATCTCCTAAACTCGGCTCTCAGTACGTTCCTGCAGAAACTTGCCATCCACCCATCTTCAAGAACACCTGAAACAGGCACAGGTGGGTCTCAGACAGATCCACAGCCTCTGTGGGTCCCTGAACCCATGACACAGCCCTCCCCTCGAGCACACATGCAAACTGAGAGACACCATCCCTTCAGACAATAGCCTGTGACCTCGACCTTCAGTAAGATAACAGCTCCATGAACCCCAACTTTCAGTAAGATAACAGCCCCATGAACCCCAACTTTTAGCCATGACAGGCCCATGAACATTGACTTCAGTCAAAAACAGCTCTGTGAACCTCAACTTTCAGTCAAATGACAGCCCCATGACCTTGACCTTCAGTCAGCAAGACCTCCTATGAACTCTGACCTTCAGATGATAGCCCCATGACCCTGACTTTTAGTCAGATGACAGCCCCGTGACCCTGACCTTCAGTCAGATGACAGCCCCTGTGACTTCAACCTTTAGTGAGCATGACCTCCCATGAACCCCAACCTTTAGGCAGTGTAAATGCCCTGTGAACTGAGTCAGGTGAGGAAATCTGGGCCCAGGGAGGTAGGTCACTGTTCACCAGCCAAGGCTGTGATAAGCTGAGAGCCAGGATTTGCCAGTAGGCTAACTACGGCCTACTCACCAGCTTCTTATACATCAGTATCTCAAATAATAAAAAACTGGGTGGCTCAGTGAGTAGGGTACCAGCCCCATATACGGAGGGTGGTGGGTTCAAACCTGGCCCTGGCCAAACTGCAACAAAAAAATAGTTGGGTGTTGTGGCAGGCGCCTGTGGTCCCAGCTACTCGGGAGGCTGAGGTAAGAGAATCGCCTAAGCCCAGGAATTGGAGGTTGCTATGAGCTGTGATGCTATAGCACTCTACCAAGGGCAACAAAGTGAGACTCTGTCTCTTTAAAAAAAAAAAAAATCATAACCATATTATGCCACAAGTGCAAACATATTTAATTGTGGCCATAACTTAGACTGTTAACCTGTCAGATACAACAAAATTCCAATTTGTAGTATAAGAAGATGCCTATGTTAAAATATTTTATTCTATATTGTAACTAGCATACTTTAAGTTATTTCAATTAAAAGCACATAAGGAATCTGAGCAGGAGAAGAAATAATAAAGGTACCTTCATCAGTTCCTCCAAGCATGAGAGGTAGATTTTGAAAATGGCTGCCATGGAGGGTGGCCCAATATACTGCTTGATGTCAGCCCTGTCTACAAAAGCCACATCTATCTTCTCAGTGATGTTGGAAGTGGTCAGAATCACAACGTTGGAATGCCTATTGTGGCCAAGAAGAGAGAACAGCAGTCACGGCATCTGTGGCTCAATTGTATCCCACCGTATCTGAGCAGAGGCCAAGCAGCAGGGCCAGCCAGAAAGACCTGTGAACTAGACACCAGGGTCAGCTAGCACTGCCCAGGCAGCTGTGCCCCATAGGTCTTACAAAGGTCTGACAACCCCTGAACTTCCACCCATCATCCAGGCTCTCCCAGCTAAAACGACCATGCAGAACCGAACTTCCCAGGCCCCTTCCCTCGCTGTCTCAGCCTTAACAACAGTCTCCCTTCTGTGCAGCATCCCTGACCACCCAGTCTCCTACACCTCTGTCATGGCCACAGGACAGTTTATCCATAGCTTGCATCACTCTGGACATAGGTAGAGGTCAACTGTCCATCACATTCACCATTTGTTCTCCCTTCCAGCTTATGAACTCTGCAAAGAGCTGCTGCTGTCTGGTCTGCTGCCCTGTGTCCTTAAGGCCCAGCACATGGCAGCATGGTAGGCACAGTTTTCCTGGTCTGGCAGGGACTGTGTGGCAGGAGTAACAGTGCTATCTTCTTGGGCCCAGGGTGGAACAGGCAGCTCTGTGGCCAGGGGAGCCCTTTGGAGGGTCCACTTCACCTACACTCTGGCAAGGGTGGACAGCCCCCCTGCAAGTGAGCTGGGGTGATCCCAGTAAGGGTAGAGATTGGGGGGTCCCCAGGCAGAGGGAACAGGGTACAGAGGCTGGTGAGCACAGTCTGCTCAGGTCAGCATCCAGAGGGTGGCTGGGAGGCAGAGGGGCTGCCCGATGGCAGGCGAGGAGGAGCACAATCAGCACAGGGCTGGGAGCAGACAGGAGTGTGAAGTGACAAAGGTCAGAGAAACCAGGAAGGCTGTGTCTTCTGCCTTGTCTAAGCCCGGCTGCAGCTGACCTGGGAGATAGCTGTTGTCTTAGGAAGCTGGCCTCTGTGTGGGAGCACCTGCCAGGAAAGGGCCTGGGTTACTGCTCCCTGCACAGTTTGCTACCAGCCATATCCCACAGCCTGCAATGAGTAACACATGGGACCCATTACCCCAAGGTACTTCAGAGAAGAGATATGAGTACTGTGTTGATAGTGGAAGAGTCAGTCTGTATATTACTTCCACAAGAGGTGTGTTAGCAGCCATCACTCACTAAAGCTTGGGAATAGGCCCTGAGCCTTTGGGGATAAACTGTGGAGACTTGAGGTCTGGGGCCACCAGCCTTTCTGTATGGGGCTAGCAGGCAAGGGGTGGCAGTCCTTCTCCCACAACCTGCAGCACTTGGTGAGGACACTAGTGTTTGGACACAGCAATGTTTTACTATTTCATGCTTTTCTGCACTGTATAAAATTTTACCATGCCCAGTTTTGTTTTACATTTGTCGAAACAGAGATGCCAGGTCTCCAGCCCCAGCCCATGAACCTGCCAGGACATGGACTGCTGTTCACCCTCCTATGGGGTATTGCTCCCCATATATGCCAGGGAGCCTGGTCAGGTAAGGCTCCCCATCAGGAGGAGCCAGTTGTATCAGTCATTTCAGAGGTGCCGGAGCACCTCAACAGTGCAGCAGTCTTAGGAGGAGGAGCCTAGTAGAAGCCTCGACTAGCTTCTCCTGTGGCTATTTATAGAAGAGAAGAAGTGATCCCATGGCTATTTATATCACAGGTGTGGAGACTGCCAAGCAATGATGTACATGCTCTCGTGCTCTTTAATGAAGAGACCAATCCCTTCCCCATTCACTTATTACCAAGGCGTTTCCTACAACATTTTTAATACCTTTTTTGTTTGAGATAGTCTTCCTCTGTTGCCCTGGGTAGAGTGCCGTGGCATCAGCCTAGCTCACAGCAACCTCAAACTCCTGGCCTGAAGCAATCCTCCTGTCTCAGCCTCCAGAGTAGCTGGGACTATAGGCACCTGCCAATAGTTTTTCCATTTTTAGTAGAGATGGGGAAGAGTCTTGCTCTTGCTCAGGCTGGTCTCCAATTCCTGAGCTCAAAGGATCCTCCTGTCTTCCCTTCCCAGAATGCTAGACTTACAGGTGTGAGCCACTGCATCCAGCCCATTTTTAATACTTTAATAAATTAAAAAACACTTAACTTCTAAAAAATCTGTTTCTAAGGTGTTACCTCCAGAGCAGAAAGACAAAGCTAACACTCAATGCTAGATGAACTTTCAGTTAAAGGAGCTGGGGTGAGACAAGGAGTTGCCTGACAATCACACATTCCTGTGGAACAACTCCTCTGTCACTTCTTAGATAAAGTCCCTACATGTCATTCCTTTTTTTGAGACAGAGTCTCACTATGTTGCCCTGGGTAGAGTGCCGTGGTGTCACAGCTCATAGCAATATCAAACTCTTGGGCTTAAGTGATTCTCTTGCCTCAGCCTCCCAAGTAGCTGGGACTACAGGTGCCCACCACAATGCCCGGCTTTTTGTTGCAGTTGTCATTATTGTTTAGCTGGCTCCAGACTGGGTTCAAACCCACCAGCCTTGGTGTATGTGGCTGGTGCCATAACCACTGTGTTATGGGCACCAAGCCCAGAGCGTTACCTTTTAATCTGATCAATCTGAGTGAGGACAGCATTGACCACACGGATGGCATCTGACGGTTCAGCACCTGCCCTGCAAGCATTTCGGGCAGCCGTGAGACTCTCCACCTGCAGGGAGAGGGAGAGAGTGATGAGTCACAAAGGATGGTGCCTGGCACTTCATAGGCAGAGACATGTCCACTGAGCAAGTGGGTGAATGAGTGAAGGGGTGTCCACATGCCTTGCCTGGGATATAGGGAAGACCAGAGATGTGCCAGGGAGCTACAGAGGTAGGCTGCCTCCCAGCAACCCAAGGTAACTTGGTCTTGAATTAAAATCTGAACATGCTCACCTCATCAATCAGCACAAACACCAGAGCATCTTTATCATCAATCAAATCCTGAATCTTCTGGAACATCTTAGTCACCAGCTTGCCACTCTGGAACCAAAACACTCTCTCAGTGTCCACTGCAGTGAGCACACTGCAGGTGCACATGGCCCCATGTGACCTCCATCCCAGGTGCCCACCTGCCCACCATCTTCTGATGGCCCCTCTAAATACACCTGCATCAGAGGAGCGAGGTCGGCATGGGAGGAAGTTACCCTGAAGGCTCCCTCTCTGCTGGGACCTTGCCTGCACCTGCTCTTCCAGGGTGGTGGTGTGGGTGACCCATGCTTCCACTCATTGGTCTGTCCTCACTGACCCGGGAGGAGGCAGACCAAAGCTGCAAGGATTTGCTGGCTGGGGTGTATGCCTGGTCTACAGTGCACCCAAATCCTACTTCATCTCACTAAAGGGACACAGCCCCTCAGAGGAAGGGACACCCAGGACTTGGCCTGGCCACACAGGCTTCAGTGGCGTGCTCAGCAGGGCTGGTCCACATGAGTTGGCCAGGTCTGCCAGCAGAAGTCTGGGATGGGACCGAGGGAGGCCTGCTATGCCCAGCATGGGAAGCCTTTTCTCAGCACTGTATTAACCCTATTATTCCATTCCCCATTTTATCTGTTTTTCTCCTGAAGCTACTGAAGGAGCATTTGCCTAATATACGGGACAGGTTTCTTTAGCTAGATTGTTGACAATCAAACAATTAGAATATTTAATACTCACCTCTGAAAACCATTTAGAAAAGAGACTGTGGCTGTTTATTTCTATTAATTGGCCATACCGGTACCTAAGATGATAAAAGGTTAGGAAATTACTCAGCAGTCCTGGTGCACCCTTGGTGGCCACCACTCTTGCTGCTTTGATACACCATCTCCCAACTACCCAGCATGATGGCAATTACTACTCATTAAGTCATCAAAGTTGCTGACAAAGAATCAAGGCACCAAGCCCTCTGTGTGCTAAATTGAGAACAATTTAACCCAATGCAATTAGTAGCTCTAGATTATACCAAATTATGTTTTTCTACAGTATTATTTGATTTAGAAAGTAAAAACTCTCTAATTTTTAATATATTTATTAATAATACTAATACAGCAAGCAAATCAAAGCAGAGGCATCAAGAGTTCCTGGTAGAAGCCGTATGTTTTCCTCTTTCCAGGAAACCCTGACAAGCACAGCACAGATCCCAGAGCCCTGGGTGCCCAACAGCGCCAGTCACCTGCCTGGAGTCTGGCAGCAACATTCCTGTGTACACTCAGGGCTCTGGTAGAGCCGGGCGCACCTAGCTTGGACTAAATCCAACAGGAAAAGGGATGGGAGCAAGAGGCTGACTCTCAGTCCTCTTTTCAGTCTTTTCCATGTCAAAAGTCCACAGAAGAAAAACAAGTATTTTCAGAAAGAGAAAAAGGCCATTTACTAACACTGTTTACAAAAGAGGAAGGAGTACAGACAATGCAGTGAAATAAACTGGCTTGAATATTAAACAAAATGAATTCTAAAACATTGGTTATTTCACAGAATGAGAAAGAAAGGCTAAGGATTCTTTTCACTATTTCTAAGCCATTAAAAACTACCTATTTCCAAATCTTTATACTGGAAAATGTTATTTCTGGTGTTTTAGGAAACTGACCCTAGAGATCTTCAAAATACAGATGGATTTTGACATATCAAAACACCACCAAGTTGCTGAATATAACATCTGGGGTGGAAATAAAGCAACTTTCCTATGCAAAATTACTTAAAAGATTTTTCTTTTTGAAAAGAAACAAAATAGATATATAAAACTGTATCTCCCAGGATTCCCTCTAGTAGTAGAGTAAGATGTACCAGATTTACTGTCTGCCTTAAACAATGAGAAAACTAGACAAAATAAATGAAACCACAGCTGGTAAGGGTATTGGACAACAGAAAGTGAAGGACTGTGACCCCAAGAGAAGGGAAGTGAGTAACCCCACAACTGCCCTGGCTTCCCACCTAGAGGCTCCTTCCAACCACAATCCTGGGAAGGACCTGAGCAGAGCACAGCCCCTGAGGAGAGGAGCCAGAGCTCAGCACTCAGGGAGCTGGATGGCTAGAGGCTGCCAATCAGAATTCCAGGGAGAAGCAGACACAGAGAATACTCCAGGACAGGTGTCCTCAAACTACGGCCCATGGGCTATATGCAGCTCGCCTAGGACATTTATCCAGCCTGCCGGGTGTTTTTGCGCTGCTGCCTGTCCTGCTTAGCAGCTGACTTGTCCCGAGGCCCACAGTCCAGCCCTCCAATGGTCTGAGGGACAGTGAACTGGCCCCCTGTTTAAAAAGTTTGAGGACCCCTGTTCCAGGAGGAGAGCCATAGAAATTGTCCTGGTGACCCCTGTAGGGAAACTCCACGAGGCCAGTGAAGAGTGACTGCAGGTCTGTGAGCCAAAGGGTTCCCAGAGCTCACATAGGGTGAGACATGTTCAAACTCCACCACCAAAGTAAGGGCATACACTGATGTTCCAGGTCTGCAGAGGACTAAACCTCTCCCTAACAAAACTTAAAAAGAAACCTCAAAAGGATCACTCCAATCCCAAGAAAGGCCTACCAAAACAAAATCCAAGTCATTAAATCAAGACAAGAAAAGCCAGTCATTTCAAATCAGTGTTTAGTATTAAATAAAAAAGGTCTTCACAGGCCAAGAAGCAAAAACATGTAACTGTAAGCAGAAGAATAATCAATCAATAGAAATGATAATGATGATGGAATTAGAAGACAAGAAAATTAAAACAGCTATTATAAACTTATTAAAGATTTTAACAAGAACATAATGAAAAGTGCTGACTTCGGCAGCACAAATACTGAAATTGGAATGATACAGAGAAGATTAGCATGGTCCCCGTGCAGGGATGACATGCAAATTCATGAAGCATTCCATATTTTTTTATAATCACCAAAATGTGGAAATAACCAAAATTCCTACCAACCCAGGAATGGATTAACAAGCTGTGGTATATGCACACCATGGAATGCTATTCAGCCATTTAAAAAGATGGAGACTTTACAAATTTTCTATCAATCTGGATGGAGTTGAAACACATTCTTTTTAGTAAAGTCTCACAAGAATGTAGAAGCAAGAATCCAATGTACTCAATTCTAATATGAAGCCAGTAGACAATCTAATACACAGGAACAAGGGGGTGAGGAGAAGGGAGGAGAGGGGGGATGGGTGTGCTTCCACTTAAGGGACACAAGGTTAGGGTGTAGCACACCTCTTGGTGGGATACAATCATAAGAGGGACTTCAACAAATGCAAACATTGTAACCTTACTCTTTTTTTTTTTTTTTTGGAGACAGGAGCCTCAAACTGTCCCCCTGGGTAGAGTACCGTGGCATCACAGCTCACAGCAACCTCCAACTCCTGGGCTCAAGCGAGTCTCCTGCCTCAGCCTCCCAAGTAGCTGGGACCACAGGCACCTGCCACAATGCCCAGCTATTTTTTGGTTGTAGCTGTCATTGCTGTTTGGC
>CAUYTI010144990.1:0-20234 GCA_963575145.1 Galago senegalensis
GACCACACCTATGGAGCATATTGCAAGTACAAGTTGGATCTATCAGGTATAGAACACAAATGTCTTAACGCTGTAACTAAGTAAATGAGGTGAAGTCTATGTTGATTAGTAGGATGTAAGCACTCCAATTTGTACAAATAATCAACACATTGAATCCCATAATGGCATAAATGTATTCATGATCTATGTACAAATGACTTAATAAAAAAAAAGTCAGTTAATTAGAATTAATTTGAAGTATTTCTTCTTTTTCTATTGTCTATAAGATTTGGCATGATCTGTTTTTTTGAATTATCTTCTATTTTTATTTATAAATATTAGTTGTCTATTTTTTGAGACTTTGGGAAAGAAATCCTCCAGTGACTCTGCCCTTTGCCTTTCATTTGCACAAAGTCCCCATTTGTCTAGAACGATGAGATATCTCTCATTACTTTTCCTTCTGAGAGAATTCTTGGCAACTATTGCTTGCTTATTTTTCCACAGAAAATATAGAATCACTTGTTCAGATTCCTAAAATAATCTTATTGTTTGTATTTAGATCTTAAGAAACCTCTAGGTTAACTTAGAGATTTGAAGACATTATGATGTTGAATCTTCTCATGTTAGACCATGGTGCTGCCATTGGCTCCAGTCTGACCAGAAGCACAGGACAGTTTTTTCTACATATAAAACTCACTTAATTCTTATTGATTATATGCCTAAATATTTTATTATAACTATTGCTGTCATAAAGGGAGATTTTCAGTCTTTGTACTTTCCAATTCTATTAGTGTACAGATGCTGTTAATTTTTTGATTAATTTCATGTACCGAATTATTTTATTAATTGTGGTTATATTTTAGTCAGATTTCCTTTGGTTCTGGAGAGATAAAGCAAAATAATCTGTTTACAACTATAATTTCACCTTCTTCTTTCCAATTTGTATACCCGTATTTTCTTTTTCTTGCTTAACTGCTTTGCATAACGCTTTTGAACAATAAAAAGAATTCAGTTAATTATATTGTGGCATAATTCCTTAATATTGGCTTACGAGGCAGTTTCAGTCTTGCATGCTTGGAAGTTTTCAGCAAAGAATAATGGTTTGTTTTTATGTAGCATTCACTGTTTGTACACCACATCAGGATTTAATCTTCAGAACTCCGTAGGGTATCCAATAGAGGGTTGCTATTAACAGTGTTCTAGAACCTGCCCCAGGTTACACAGCTGGTAATCCCTGGGGTGGGGGCAGAGAATCTAGAATTCTAGTGTTGGGATTCTAAAGATGCTCTGTGTTCAGTGGAACTCATACCCTTGAAATCTGCGCCGCCATCCTCCTCCTATGCAAAGGTGCTGGCGAGGAAATTGACATACACATCTGAGCTCTGCCAAGTCCTGAGAGGGGAGCACCTTGCCCCCAGCACGTCCCTCCCTACCACAGCAGCCTCTAGAGCACGGGTTTACTTTGAACCCTTTCATGATATCAACATATCAGCAAAAGTATAGTCTTTTTTTGCCCTTTGACATAGTAAAAATAGACTAATTTTCCAAAAGGATAAAGGTAAGGAAAAACAAGAAGAAAGGATTATACAATAAGCACAAAGGCCAAAGAATGAGTTTCAAGTGTCTTAAAATTTCAGAAAACAGCTTGGCGCCTGTAGCTCAAGGCGCCAGCCACATGCACCGAGGTGGGCAGGTTCGAACCTGGCCCAGGTCTGCTCAACAATGACAAATACTACAACAACAAAAAATCGCTGCCTACTTGGGAAGAGTCCCATCTACTTGGGAAGATAAGGCAAGAGCACTCAAGCCCACAAGTTTGAGGTTGCTGTGAGCTGTGACACCATAGCACTCTACCGAGGGCAACATAGTGAGACTCTGTCAAAAAAAAAAATTTTTTTTTTCAGAAAAAGAAAAGAAGCATTTGGCAAAATGCTGAATTTGCTTTTCTTTAGATCAGCATGTTAGCTACACACAGGAGAGCAGGTGCATCACCTTCCCATGCCTGCTGACTCTCAGCACTCCATCTCCCTGCTCCCAGAGGGGCTGGACTACTTCAATTTCTAGCTCTCTTCAAATAGCACCAAACTCTAAACTTAAACTCAAAAATCATTTCTGTTTCAAAACTCTTGGGTACCTGGGCCTTCTCCCTCATTCTATTCTACTCTCAGATTTTTGAGTCCTTACTCACCATCCTCCCCAGGGCTAATTTACTCACTGGACCCTCCTCCATCCCTAAACATCTCCCCCTCTAAGGAACATTCCTACTCTTTTCTTACAGTCACTACAGCAGGCACACAAAAAGAAGGATCAAGTTACATTAAGAGCTGGTTGGCTCACACTACAATAGTGACCACCCGGAATTACATAGTTTTTCCATCATGCATGAGATTTGCACTGAACTCTTTCCTAGACAACTGTGGCTGCTTAGTTACATCAAGCATGGTCTTTCCCACATAAACATGGGCACTGCATGCTCTTTAAAACATCTGTGGCAAGCAAACTGTGCATTAAAGTCTAAAAGATTAACAGAACCAGAAAAATGACATACGAGTCTGGATGCAGATTTAAAGGCAGCATTAAAGGCATGTTTTATGTGTGAAAGAAATTATGATATTTAGTGTAAGAGTTTAGCATATCTTACAGTAAAAGTGGTAGTGCTAACTTTTAATTCTCTTCCAGTGACATTTATTGAACCTTCAATTTCACAAGAGTCATCTTTTCTTGCCAGATTTTTACCTTTGGAAATTACTTTCTGCTCTATTATTTAGAGATGTAACTTACTAACTTAATACTTTATAGTTTGGGCCGAACTCATATTTTTGCATTAAAGCAAAAGCATACGTGTGTGTATATAGGTAGTGCAATTTAGGAATAATGACCCATTTTGTGCCATCATTGTTTTTAAAAAGTATTTCAAGTAATTCTCATTCCTTATAACCCTTATACTGCTTTATCTTCTAGGGATTTTAACAACTAATGACCTTCAATTTTTTGAGTGTTTGGCATCTTTCATGCATTGTTTTGGGTGCTTATGTGCAGAATTTCATTTCATTCTTACCATAACCCAATTTTCAGAAGAGAAAAGACGCTTGAAGAGACAGACTATAAGCACTTGCCCAAGTTTATAACAAATCTTGGGATTCAAACCTGCATCTAACTTCCCATAATGCATTTACTTTGCTAACTTTGTTTATCAATTATTGTACAACACTGATTTTTGTGTTGGGTACAAACAATTAGGTTACAACGTCTGCCTTTGCTAGGCAGAGTCCCTGTGGTAGTTGTGTCCCACACCCAGGAGGTGCACCATATACCCTTACATTATGCCCCTTAGGTGGGAGCACACCGATCCCCCTGCTTCCTCCCCTCCTCCAACCCTAGCTCCCTCTCCCCAAATCAAATTGAATTGAGGTTTTCTCTGTGTATTAATTAGATCATCTACTGGCTTCAAATTAGTATTGAGTACTCTGGATACTTGCTTTTCCATTCTTGTGATACTCTACAAGAAGAATGTGTTCCAGCTCTATCCAGGTTAATACAAAAGATGTAAAGTCTCCGTCTTTTTTTATGCTGAACAGTATTCTACAGTGTACACATACCACTGTTTGTTAATCAACATGGCTGCTTTCTAAAAGTTCAGACTCGACAATGGTGTGGCGCCATTTCCCCTGTGTTTTATTGTCTCAGTCAGTTTCCTGGCTTTCACGGGAGAAGACAGAGACCCCACCTCTCAGTGGGAAGACTGTCAACAAATTTGAGGGCCATATTGCAGAACACCAACCCCTCAGGACATTTCCAGTTCCATTGTGACATTATTAAACTGTGAAATTCCCTAATATACATGACTTTGTGGATAATACTGTCAAATGATAACTTCTTAGAAGACAGGAGGTCTGAATCTTTAAAAATTTTTTTTCCCCACATATTCTTATTGTTATTTCAATGGCTTCTGTATATAGATTTAGGCTTTTGAATGAAGAAACCAGGCTTAAAAGAGAACTCTTCATATCTTTTCAGTGTTCTTAGCAGATTTTCTTTCTCATTTCTCGGCATTTAATATCTTTGGTTAACTTTCTCCCCTCATCACAGAGTGACCTCAGTATTTCTGAATTCCATTTTAATTAGAGTTTTTTGGAGTATCATCAACCAAGTGTGATCTTTTGCTTGAAGTTGCTCTTTGCTTAGCAACAAACCGTATGCAGGTTTTTATGCAAGTAGATTTTCAGTCTATTTAACAGTTTCAACACACTTTCTCCCTTTAGAAAGCTGTGATTCTACCAGTTCTGACATCTGGGCAAGAAAATTTCTCACCACTCATCTCTTGGGCAGCATTTTCCTATTTCATTGTGGCTTGTTTTCTCTGTTTTGGCCAAATGAAACAAAGCAAGAGCCTCCTTCCTTTCTGTGGTTCACGCTGTCCCCATCCCTCTATCCCAGTGTTTGCGGTTACATACGTGCTGTGTAATGAAGAATGTCGACCATTCCTCATTCCTCAGCAGACATTACTGCTCTTTTTCCCACTGTGCCTGAATATGGGCCCACATCTTTCTTTACAAGGTATTTTAAGCAGCCACTGCTGATCTGGAAATAAGATTCACCTGACTTACAGAAATAAACACTATTCCTTCTCTGTGGAATGTCTCTTATTCAACTATGACAAGTATGTCTTTTTCATCTTTCAAATACTGTTCTAAATTCCTTATTCCTTTGGAATAATGCTTCTTGCTGCTCAGCCCCTGCACCCATCCCCTGACTTCTCTGGATCCACATCTCCTGCCACCTATAATGGTGGTGGCTGTTTCCACTCCCTAGGCCCAAAAGTGACTTCAGTCAGGAAATGTTCAGTACCATTAGTATTCCAAACCTCTGCCACTCAGGGTCATATTACTAGACCGCAGTTCTGACCTTGGTTCTGGTGCCGACAGGAGACTTTTACATTGTCCCAGGGCCTCAGTTCTCTCCTATGACTCAGGGCTGGATCCTGCTGTGCTTGCCAGACACTTCCTGCTACCCAATGTCCTTCGCAGGTCCCCACTGCAGAATGGGAGTCTTGTGTCCAAGACCTTCGAGCTCTATAGCTGCCACGCTCCCCTAATTATAAGTGAACTCTAGAGCTATTCTTCTGACTTTCAAGGAAACTAAAATTTCCACATCTGCTTTGCTCGCTTGCTGGGGAATCCTTTACATATTATCAGGCTTTCTGGCATCAAATGCTTTCTCTTCAAAAACTCTGTGCTTTCTTGGATCTGGACTGGTTCTCTTTATCTACCGCTGTTCCAATTCCCCACTGGCTACCCCTCTAGAAAGAGACAGATCATTTTTAGATCTGAAGTTGTTGCCTTTTGGCTAAATTTGAACAGCTTATGCTTTGACTGGGCTATTAGAGACAACTTGATTCCAGTTATTCCACTTGGCCTTTGCATGCAGACATGCCCTTCACAACTACAGCATGTTTATTTTCTGATAGCTGCGTTTGTCCTGTCTCTTACATGAACGAGTCTAAAGTGTGTGTCTCTTATTTCCCTTGTAACTGTCCACACCAACCAGTTAGGAGTTTGTTCTTATACAATGGGTAGCTAGTAAAAATTACAGCTAAGAATTAAAATCTGAAGGAAATATATTCAGTGGCAAGGACACTGTATGTAACAGATCAGATTAAGCATTAGGAAGAATACTCTTTCAATTTTATGGTTTCATTTCTGAGTTAAATTCTGTAATCACTCCAGGAATAAGACATCTCACACCTGTGCTTTGCTTTTTGTTTTCAGTGTACCCATGTTATAGTCTTTGAGATATTTTGGAATGAAAATGAGATTTCAAGGAAGGATTTTATTAAAGAGGATATTGCTTCCTTTGAATTGCATCCAACCTGCAGTTTCTCATCTTTTTATTAGCTTTCTACCATATAACTCTTTTTTTCTAATTATGCATTAACCAATATGCTTTAATTTGCAGAATGAGTCCTGTCTGGTGTCAAGAAAAATTGCAATGGAAGCTAAAGCTCTGTGGAAGTGACACAAGAATATCTGTAAGTTAATATCACTATGCTCCTTCTACATTTATTATGCATGATAACTCAGCGCCAACATATGATTTTGAGACAGTGCTACAAGTTTTACATTTATTTAAATCACATGACCAGTAATAGCAAAATTCAGAATTTTTTTGAGTTGAAAAGAACTTTTAAAATTTCCTGGCTTATTATAGTTGCTCTATGTTTTTAAAAATGTCTGAGTATTTATATTACAGATCTTCTGTAGCTGCCTTAGGTCTGAATCCATGCAATGTTTAGAGCACGAAGTTGGTTACTTGTCTGTCTTCTTACTGTGTTAGTGAAATACACATTATGTACTTCATCATGTGAGTTAGTATCAGGAATTTCTCAAAGAACTTTACTCTTTTTTTTATCAGACCTGATTACTTGCTATTATTCTGTAGGAATTTCATTATTTGGCATTTTACAAGGTGCCTTTAGGTTTTTGTGTTATTTTTCAGTTATTTATTAATGCACATCGACCCACATAAAAATTAGGGGTTTAAAACAATTTACTTCTGGAGAGATGAAGTGATTCTTCCCCAAGACCAGCTCAAGCACTTCCCTTACAAAAGTACTCTGATATTGGTACTTGTATACAGTTCCTGCTATTACCTTTCATAGATTATAACTCAGTATCTTCTCTTCTTTGACATATGGCTGTGATGGAAGATGTGTGGCTTCCTTCTGGACTCTCCCCTCACTTACCCTGTCTAGAACTGGAAGAATAAACCAGGCGAGCTTGACTGACCTGCTCACTCCTTTCCCATTTCCCAGCCCACTGGCCTGCAGGAGCATGGGTTTGCTCTCTCCTCCAGGCTGGTGTTTTATGGGGCAAACCACATCAGGGAGGGTCTCTGGAGTCCCACCATTGCGAGTGAGTGAATGGAAGAATGTCCAGCCCTTAGTACTTAGAACCATAAAAGTGTTCTCCATTATCTTCATTAGGAAAAAATGGTGAAATTTTGATCTTCTATCTGTACACTTGTTGGTCTTTTTTCAACAATTAATTTCCAGTTAGTTCAGAACCTGGGAGGGGAAGATGGGTGCCATTTACTGAATCACTGTTAATCCCCAACAACACACAGTAACAACAACAACTAATTATGACACTTGTTGAGCATCTGCTAGATGCAAGGCCACTGGATTATGTATTCTGTGTCACTGCATTGACCTTGAACTATGAACAAGGAAGGTCAAAGAAACTGCACACTATAACTGGGAGGTTATGGTGGTTTTCAAAATTAGCCACCATTAATTCCTCCCTTCTGTGTAAGCATACACCTCTCTTCTCATTAAGAAATAGAGTTTATTCCTTTCCCCTGGGAGTGGGCTAGCCTAATGACTTGTATCAATGACAGAATGGTGTGAAAGTGACATTCTGGGATTCTTAAGCTCAGACCTTAAGGGGTCTGGCAGCTCTGGGCATTTTTTTCTGAGAAAGTGGACCCTTTACAATGAATACTGGGCTAGGCTCCTGAAAGATGAGAAGAAATCTGGAGAGAGAGAAAGAGAATTCTTATGCTCCTTGGAGAAGCACTGAGGTGCTGGACATAAGAATCAAGCCCTCTTGGACCTTCCAGCTCAGGTAAGCTTCCACTTAGCTGAAAGCAGTTGAGCAAGTGACTCTATCCAACATCCTGTGGAACAGAAGAACCATCCAGCCAAGCCTTGCCCAAAATACCAAGCCCAGAATTGTGAGAAATAATAAATGATTGTTGTTTTAAGCCACTAAGATTTGGGGGTGGGTTGACACAGAGCAACAGGCAACTGAAACATAAATAATACAAACCTGCACCTGCAACACATTTTCAAATGGCGAATGGTATCACTGCTATGGCATAACAAGAATTTTACCAGATCTATAACTGATATTACCTATTCTAAACCACCCAAGTCACAATCTATTTGTATACAGTGTACCTTTACAGCAAAGTCATGCCTTCTTTCAAATGTCATTCTAAATGAGCCATCTCCAAGGGGCACATGATAAATAGTATCACTTTAAGAAATCAGCTCCACTCCTATTCAAAAAGATAAAAGCTCTTTGCTAAATAATGAAGACTATTTCTTTCTATTCTCTGGGGATATCTCATCACTGCTCTGCCTCATATTTGATTACCATACAGAACAGTTTCCAAACCTTGGTTCTACTTGTCTGGGAAGCCGTCCCAACTCTGACTATGATCCCCTTCCCCCAGGTGGTCTGCATAACCATCCTTAGTGTCCCTTTAATGCTCTGCTCATCTCACTAGCACAGCACTCATCACCTACATTTATGTAAACCCCATGAGAACAGAGACCTCATTTCTTCTGTTATGGCTACATTTGAAGCACCAGAAAGTACTCCTTACAGAGTAGGTGCATCATGAGTCATCTAGCTGAGTGAGTGAATGTGACTGCTTCTCCCTGGGCTGGACACTATTTCTTGGTGTTGAGTGATCCACTGCCCCCTCCTTTCATTCTCCCACTTCTACTGAAGAGGCTGGAAGACTAGAAGTTCCTAGGCTTGTTTGTTGCCAGGGTCCAAATGTAATTCTAGTTCTGCCACAGAAATACCCCTGTATGAATCTAGAGGACAAAAGGAACCAATCCTTCTGCCACCAGTCACAGTGGCTGGCATGCAGGTTGCAGCAGATGTGTGTTTCTGTGGACACTGGCCAGCTCCCCAGGACCTGGGGGCAGCTGTGATACTGGTGAAGCTTTCTATAGTTCCCTGCCCTTGGAAACTAAAGGTGATCCTCATTTTCATTCCTCAAGCATTACAGTGATTTTTGGAAGCACTGAGTTCCATAAAATATCTACAGTGGTTTCTGTTTTACTACAGTCATGTGCCACATACAGACATTCTGGTTAACAATGGACCACATATACGATGGTGATCCCATAAGATTATAATACCACGTTTTTACCATATCTTTTCTGTTTAGTTATGTTTAGATACACAAATGCCATGTGTTACAACTGCCTACAGTATTCCATCCAGTACCATACTGTATAGGATTGTAATTAGGAGTAACAGGCTATACTATATAGCCCAGGTAGGTAGCAGACTCACCTTCTAGGTTTGTGTAATTTCATAATGTTGACACATGGTGAAACTGATGAATCATGACATTCTTAAAACAGAAGCAATGCTTGAGTATACTGACCTCTGCCTGGCGCACCTGTTTAGACTGCATTCCTTGAAGACAGGACATGCCTATATCTGCACTGGTCATCATTGAGACTTGCGTGCTCTTGTCCACAATGTTGATGATTAGATGCTCAGATCATTCCCAAATGTATGTGCACTATCTGGATCATAGTGGAAAATAATAAGACTAGGTAATATTTATTTAATATTTGCTATGTGCCCAGCATTGTTCTAAGAGTTTTGAATCTATTACCTTAATCTACTCAATAACCCTGTGAGGCAGGCATTGTTACTGTCTTCCTTTACAAATGAGCAAGCTGAGAAGAAATATGGAAAGTGACTTGCTCAAGAAATCATAGAATTAAATGGTGGACTGAGGGTTCGAACTCAGGAAGCTCCCAAGTCTACCTTGTATCTAACACTTTCTCCTGCCTGAGTAATGTCTGCTTAAAGACTTAGAAGAGATAACCACTATAAATTTAGAACTCATTTATTATAAATGTCCTATACAGATTTATCATATCAACTCCATACATTCCCCTTGAGGAATCTCAGTTTTTAAAGATGTTCTTGTGGTATCAAAAGGGCTTTGTCTGTATATGTATGTATGTGTGTGGTGTGTGCATATAGGTGTGTGTATGTATATATATACACACAGACTTTTTATATGAGAACATGTTTTTTGCTGTATTTTCCCCATTACTTATAAAGACAATGAAATGATAGGGAGCCATGGAAATGATTAGGAGAGCAGCAAAGATAAGAAGAATGATGGTGAATAACACTGATAGGTTTCATGTGAATTTCTCCTGCAGATTTTTCTGCCTCTTGCCTGAGAACGCAAGCTAAAGCAAATGACCAGTGGTTGTAAAAAATGAATCCATGTACATACAGGAAGGGAAAACAAGTTCTTTAGCTGCAGCTTCCATCAAAATGGAGAACAGCTTTCCACTGAGACCCCAGAGGCGTGGAGAGAAATCTGGGAAGATACAAAGTCACACAGGCAAGAGATATCTAAGTGGGAATGATCTGAGCATCTTATTGTCAACATTGTGGATAAGACACACAACTCTCAATGATGACCAGTGCAAAAATCTGAGTGGGCAGAAAAATATAAACAGATAGGTTTTCTGCATTCCAGATTTTTTTTTTCCTATGCAGAGGGAGATGCAATGGTGTAGTGGCCCTGACAGTGTATGTTCTCAGGAAGAAGAGTCTTCATCTGATGACTACAGTTGGGAAATAAATCTGGGCATGATAGCCAAGCCCTTCTTTTCTCTCTCGTAAGTAAAAATGCCATTCTTCTCTGCTCTTCTACGCCTTAAGTTTAAAAGAGGTTGACTTTGTCCATGGGCCAACAGGATGCTCTGTGCCCCGTCCACTCCTGACAATGACTGGGAGAACAAATCTGTATAATGCTGGGATTCAATATTGGAAAACTCACTCGCCCATTCCAGCATTACAGAAAGTTGAGTATAATAATGACTTGGAGTGAAGTCAGGTGTCCTTACAGACATAATCATGTTTGATATGGAATATTCCCCACGCCTCACATATGAAACATTATCTAGATATTTTCTCCAAAAATCTAAAGGAAAAACATTCAAAATCACATCTGGCCCAGAGGATCATAAATAAGGGATCGAAGAATTATGGATCTATGTCAGTTTTTAATCAGTAGTAAAGAGGATATTTGGGACTTCCTTCCTTGTTAAGACTTTACTTATTTTGGTAAAGGGTCAAGGCAAAGAATAGGAAGGTCCCTTAAACACTAATGAGGGAGAGAATCAAGCAGGTTCTTCTCCTCTCTTCTCCATATGCATGGTGCATGGGCTATCCACACAGGGGAGGACATTATATGTGTTTAAAAATAATTTTTACAAGGAGGTATAAGTACAATTCTGGCAGAAAGACAGTAGGTAAATTACTAAAACACGTCCAAAGATCAATAAAGATGCCACAGATGGGATTTCTATTGGGTGGAAGGTGGGACTAGATGAAGTCCAAGGCCACCCATTTAAGACAATCTGGAATGCTACTGCCTCCCCCAAAGGGGCCCTTCTCCAGAATCTTCCATGTGGTAGGGATTGGTCAGAGGCAGATATACTTTTGGCCATGTTCCCTTCTAGCTATTCATTCACCTGAAGCTGTGAGCCAGAAGATGTTAGATGGCACTCATCTGTCATACCTAGTTTATTTTCTTTGTCTGTGTGGGTGTAAGACATTTCACAGGAGTCCAGGCTGGCCAAACAGCAGCAAGAGAAGAGTTTTGAATGTCCTACAGGCTCCATTTTGTTTCACTCTGTTAGACACATTCTGGCAAGTAGCTTAATAGTAGTTAATCAAGTAGTTGATACAGCCTCAGTTTTCTCATCTGTAGAATGGGCAGAACATCTCCAGGTCAACCACCCTCAGAGGGCTGTATGAGGATGGAGATGAAAATCAAAATATTGAAGAAGTTAATATATGGGAAGCAATTTTTCCATTCAAAATCCAGGTATTATCTTCATTATGGATGAGGTAATCAAGATCCTTGCTCGAGTCTTGAAGCACTGCTGTGAGTTCAATACAAAGCAGTTTTTATTTAGAACATAAATTGGATTTGTGCTTATAAAGGAAAGCATGAGATAATGTTCTCTGTCGTAATTTGACAGTAGACAGACTCTTCAGCACTGGCCAAGAATCTAGTACTGGATCATACCAAAACACAACCATTGGCGTTTTAAATTGCATCCAAAAAGATGCCACGGTCAAGTGCTGCTTCTGACAGAGCACATACCAAGATTTGAAGCTTCAGGTCATTAAAAATGCCCATCTCTGTCTTTTTATTCAGTATTCCATAGGCTTTCCAATTTGGACAGAATTTGAAGACCTGCTCCTACTGACACTTCCCAGGTAAGTTTCATCTTTTTTGTTTGTTTTTATTTTTTAAAGATTACTGTGGAAACTTCCCAGCTCAGTCAATGCCAGAGGGCACAACTGCCTCCTTCCTCCAGTTACTTTCCTAGCATTAGTATGTGCTAAAGCTTTTTTCCCCAAGAAACTAAGGGATCTGCAGGATCACATGGACAGGCTTAAGAAAAATGAAATTAGTCTTGCATTTCATTCAATATTAAGATGACTCAGTTTACATTCATTATTATTTTTATCCTAGAAATCACAAATTTAAAGTGGGAAAACCCCAATTACTCATATTAACAGAATTTTCATTGTACCTTAAAAGCAGCTTTTTAAAAGGAAAATATTGATTCAGCTGACTTCACATCATCAGACAAACAATTTTCATACGTCATTTTTATAAGCTCAGGGGAATTAAAAATTTCAGAACTAAACATTCTGTAACATAATTATTTCAAACCCTTCACAAATGTTTAGCTCAATTTAAAAAAGCAACACTGAAAACTTGCAGATTTCCTTAAATCTTTCATAGGCAGCGTACTTTTATTTTTTTTAAAAAAATCTAAATTTAGGTAAAAATCCTGGAACATATCTGAGATAAAATGTCTTTTTGAAAGTGTAGTACATCTGGTTCCCAAAAGCCTTCTTTATTGAGTTCTCCGGAAGTGAGCTGTAAACTGGTAAAAGGATAGTTACGCTCTCCCCCCAAGTGTGCGGTCCTAATACGTTATCAGTGCTTGGTTCCTGTTGATTCTTTCCCCACTCCCCCTGTCATAACGCGAGCTTTCCCTAAAACTTGTGCTAAAGCTATTTTGGGGGAAACCCATAATTTTCTTGAACGTTACTTATATTGGTCCTTTCTGAATGCTTTTCACAAGCGACCAGAGCCTTGGGTTTTCAAATGAGAATTCTGTCCCACAGTTGTCTGAATGTAAGCTGTCCTATTCGTGTCACTTCATAAAAATTAGACCCAAGGCTTGTTAGATTGCAGATAAAGTTAATTCTGAAATCTCTCATGTCTATTTCAATCTTCTACAAACTCATCTTATGACCTAACTTTTTTTTTTTCTAGAAAAGAACAATTTTTGCAGTGTTATCCGGCCCTAGACAAATACACCCCCCCCCCACACACACACCTCCTGAGAATGAAATCTAACAATCGGAACTGAAAACTGCAAGGCAGTGACCAGCCGGCTTGGATCACCCAGCGCTCAGCGGCTGTGACTGTGAATGCAACGTATCAACAAGTTTTCATTAGGTGCCTACCGGGTTCCTGGCCTCGAGCGGGAACACGACTGTGCAGGCCAGGTTCTAGTCCTTGCGACAAGCCTGGTGACCCAGTTGAGAAGATGAGCTCGTCCTGAGTGCTCCACTGCGAAGCCTGTCCTGGGACCCCCCCGTGTGTGTCACCTCGATCTCTGGGCCTTCGGTTCACAAGGGTCTGTTCGGCGCCCACACGTAGGCAAAGGGTACCATAGAACCTGCAAGAGGCGAGTCTCAAGGAACTCTGCTCACCTCGCCTCGCAAGCGGCAAAGGAGGGAGCCGCTATTCAGAAACCCGCAGCGGAGCCGAGAGCGAAAGTAGCTACCTCTTGCGATTGCGATAAGCTCAGGGGAAGAAACCGCTAAAAGAAAGGGAAAGGGGGTGGTGGTGGCGGCAGAATGGGGCTTTCAGAAGCTCCTGTATTGCTTTGAATGTTTCTTAGCTTGACTGGGGGTTGTAACCGGGAAGGGTTGGGGTATCCTGGGCGAAGTCGCCAGGCACAGCGGACGAGCAAGGGGAGAAAGAGTGATTCAAATTAAATTCCCACGCGCTCAGGGCTGCCACAGCTTTAGCTGGAGGAAGGGAGCGCAGGGCGCACCAGGAAGAGCAGCGGGCACACTCTCCGGCTCCCGCAGCGCCGACAGACAGAAGGACCGCCCGGCACACCCGGGAGAGGGACTTACCTTCGGGGTTGGCGCTGATGAAGACCCGGACGCTGCGGCCGGCGGGCACGAGGTGAGAAGGCAGGGCCGTGAGGTTCCCGGAGAAAGCCGCCCGCCGGAGCGCAGAGTCCCGGGGACAGGGCAGCTTGGTGCCCGCGCCGGCCGGCCACATCGCCCTTTGGGTGGAACAGCCGCAGCCGCCGCCGCTGCCACCGCCTCCTGCTCCTCGGGTTCTCTTCCGCGCCTCCGCGGAACCGCTAGGTCGATCTCTGCAGGCGGCGCGGCTCAGAGCCACTCCGAGCCCGAAGTGCCGCCGGCGAGCTCCGTGGCGCACAGCACACGCCCGCAGGGAGCGGCCATACGGACCCCTGGCGCTGCCGCCTCCTGGCCCTCTGGGCGTCCGCCTTCGCTCGCTGCCCGGTCTTAGCGCAGCAGCCGGCTGGAGCAGGAGGTCAGCGTGGCGGCCGCTACGCGCGCGGCGCCCTTTTGCGCCGAGAAGCTCCAGCGGCCATCTCCCCGTCCGCGCCCACCGTGGGAGGAGGGGGCCGCCAGGCGGCGGGGACAGTGCCGGCGAAAAGAGCGGATGAAACTTTATCTACGAGAAGATGTCCGGACTTTTTTGGAGCCCGCCTCCCGCGCACTCAGAAATAACACGCGGCTTGAAGGGCGGCTGGGGCTTGGGCGCGGGGGCCTCGGGGAGGGGGAGGCTCGGGGCTGGCAAGGGGCCTCCAGGGCTCCTCCGAGGACAAACTGGAAATGCTCGTGGCTGCCTCCTTAGTGGAGGACAAGAAATCGGTTAACCCGAGATTCCTGCTACTCCCCCCTCCATCTCTCGTAAAGGTCACACAGCCCTGAGCATTTTCGGGAATCCGCGCGTGTGGGTGTCTCCGCGCCTCTGCCCTAGTGCAGGGAATCCAGCTTCAAAGTTCGACGAACGCACCCAAGATCAGACCCCCAAGGTCCGAAGCATCAAGTCTCCAGACCGTCTCTGTTGTCCTCCAGGGAGGGTCACCGCCTCCCTGGCTTCTATGGCGCAGGTGGCCACGTCCTGCCGCTCCGCTTGCTCCCCACGCGCGTCCGAGAGAGGGTTTTTATAGCCAAGCCAAGCCGCTCACGTGCTCCTCGCCGTGTGGTGGCGGAACCTTTCCAGCAGTGGATCTCCGTGGGGAGCTCTGCCTAAGCCTCTAAGTCTCCCGGGGGGGCCGTCCTGCTCCCACCGGGGCGCATTCCTTGGCTGTACTGCCCGCTGGGCGGCTCCGGATCAGGCGGCCCGAGGACGAGGGGACTCCGGGGCGGCCCAGTGCGTGGCTGGGCTGGGCGGGCGGGGTGTCGCCTCCCGGGAGGCCCCCACACCCCGCGACGTCCCACAAAGTGCAGGTGGCAGAGGATTGGGGTGAATCCTCATGAGAAATCAGACTTGGCTGTGGTCGGCGGCTTTTTGCTTGGGCTTCGGCCTCTTTTCCAAATTAGTGCACTGTGTGGGTGGGCTTCACCTGACGCTGACCCGGGACAGTCAGAACCGACGCGGGACTGTGCTACTTGGGGTAGAGGCGTAGGGCGGAATGCGGGTGTGCGGGTGACGTGAGATCCTAGGGGAACCAGACGTAAAATTGCCCTGTCCTGCCACAGTCCGCTGCGTCGAAATACCGGAAATACTGCATAAACCAGGACAGGAAAAAAGACCCTGTTGAATAAAAAGTGTGATTGTGTTTGGGTGAAGGGGGGAGAGTTGGAGTTTCATGTTAGAATCCCTCGTTCTGGGCTTTTGGGTAGGAACACCTACCTATGTTTTAGGGGAACAGAACGGTTTTTCCAAAAACTTTATAACTGGGGAGAGGGTGAGTGAGCTCAAGGCGAGGCCGCTTAGATGCAAGTTTTCCAGGTTTACCTGGGGCCTGCTACTCTGAGCAGCTGTACCCTCCTTCCGGCCTGCACTTCCTCTGGGGCCTGCTGGTGGCAGTGAAGTCCCATGCTCTGCTGCGTATTTTGTTGCCCCAGCCCCAACAGACATGTTCTGGGGTAACCTCTTCAAAGGAATTGGGTCTCTGGGTTTGTAAGGCTGCCTCTCCCTTCCTGAGAACCAGGCAGACAGCAGTTCTTTGTAATAATTTGATGCAACCCACGAGGAAGCCCTGGACATACCTAGCTGATTCTTTCAGTTGATTCAATTTAGCAAATCATCACGTTTCTCCTTTCAGACTGATTCTTAGGTGGGAATGTTCTCTGGCAGGGAGAGGGTCTCTGGAAGATCTTCTGATGTCCCAAAAAGTAGGGACTGTGAGCTCTGGAGCAGGCCATGGATATATAGTGTCTAATACAGTATTATCTTTTCTGAAAAGACAGTATTTGTTACCAGAGAAAAGAGCCAAGATCACTTGATGCCTGATCTCAATATCGCTTATAAAGATTAAGAAGCACCAGATTGTCAAGGACCTCTCTCCCTACCTATCTCCCTCCCTCCCCCACTTGTTTGTTTCTTTCTTAAAATGGGATTGATGTTTGTGTCTTCTGACCTTTACTTGAGATCTCCAAGTGATGCGTTTTCTTTGGATGACTTTGGGATTTTGGCAGCCTCTATAACCTAATTAACTGTTCTAGACAGGCCGAAGTTTAGCGTCTGCCAGTGTCACTGCAGACCAAGGCTGCAGAGGAGAGAGAATTTCACATTGTCTGTGGGGCTGTTTAAAAGGCTTTCTGCACAACCAGCCTTACCTCAGGTAGGGCAGGCTGATGAATTTGCGTGTTCATATAAGGATACCTGATTGCTCACTGTCCCCAAGGTGTGCGTGCACACACAATCTTTTTCCATATTCTTCTACCCTAGCTCCTGCTAGCATTCGATATCCTAAAGCCAAGAATTAATTCCTTAGCATGCATGCAAATGACATAAAGGAGAGGTCATATGAATTATTATTAATTAATTAGATTTATTTCCCACTCTGAGGAATGAGACACACACACACACACGCACACACACACGCACACACATGCGCACTTGTGCTTGGGACAGGGAGTGGGTATAATTGTGGAAGGCAGACCCTAGTTTTGGAGAATACTTTTCTGTTTGTTTAAAACACTTTATAAAGATTTTCTCCTCATCAATAAGTATGGGAAGTGTTATCATTACATTTTGCACATTAAAAAAGTCAAGGTTCAAAAAAGTGAAATGACTTGTCCAAGGTCACATAACTAGTTAGTGCTGAAGCCAGGGTTCAGGTTTTTTTTTTTTTAATTTTTCTTTTGACTGGGACTGGGTTTGAACCCGCCACCTCCAGCATATGGGGTCGACGCCCTACTCCGTTGAGCCACAGGTGCCGCCCAGGGTTCAGATATTGTTGCTCCTGTTGTGCTCTTACAATATACCACCTCTATTTTTACTTTTTTCCAGGTTTGGTCCTAGGAGATATCTTTAGTGACCTGGACAAGACTGCTCAGGCCTGTGCTTACAGGTTTGGAAGGCTGGTTGACACTTCTAAACAGCAATGGTCAGTGGCCATACAATCACACAGGACTAGACTCTCCCAATGTCTAGGATGTTGATCTGATGACAAGAACTTCCAAATTCATTGTTTCTTTTAGGTCTTGCTCTTTCCATATAAGACCACAGACAAATACATCTGATCCCAGAAGTGGGCTGGAGAATTTAAAACATCTAGAAAAGGAAAGGCAAAAGTACATGGAAAACGGGCCTGGAACCAAGGTTGTGATAGAGAAGAGGAATTCCCCTCTACACACACCACCTGTGAGCAGCTGAGGGCACCACAGAGAGGTTCCCCATTATAAAACAATGGGCCCAGTCCTTTATAAAACAGGGCAGTACACAGATAGAAATGACTGATAAGTTCATTCTACTCATCTAGCTAGTAGGAGGCTGGTGATCGTGGACTCCCATCCCCCTTGATAAATAGGGGATGCCCTTCTCACAAACTGTAGTTTAATTAATCAGGAGGAAAGAAAATTATTCTCCCTTGATGTTGCTATATCAGCATTTCCTGTATGCTAGACATTTTAATAGGTTTTTTCATTAAATCCCTTTAATCTGGGCCCAGCGTCTTCTATCCCCAGTCTGAGGTACCATCTTGGACACTCCTGTTTTGTGATATATGAGCACTTTGCTGTGTTCCAAAGTCCACTGTGCACATAAGTCTCCCCTGCTCCTCTTCACTGTGATGGCTGGTGCTTTTTCACCCAGCTGTGTGGCTGTATCGGATCCCCAATTCATTCTGCTTGGATGCTGGGGATGGTGATTGAAAAGTGCACAGCCAGAGCCCTTGTGATCGACACTCACCCAGCAGAAGGAAGACCCAGGCCCAACCTATATTTGACTGCACGGGCACTCACATATACGTGCATCAGATATTCTGGCCAAGAAACTTCTGCATCATGCTTCTATATTTGTCCTATTGTGGGTAGAAGCAAAATAAAGTCTGTAGAGTTTAGAAGAAAACCAAATTAACACACCCTCCCAGTCTGACTATCTCAGGGAATCTATCCAATGAGGCTAGTGATGTGTTTCTTGTGTTTCCCAAACTTGGGAAGTATCAGACTTAACATTACATTCATGCTGTCTGATCACAGGGGCTCTCTGAGTTGGGTGATAAACATTTGAATCAGCTTTGCAAATACCATGCAAAAAGGATAATAATTCAGAGTCACTTAAGCCAGCACTCCACTTTCCAAAGTTCCAGCTCAGAATGTAAGCTAAACTATGATGAGTCCAATTACTTGTTTACAAAATGGAAATTTTCAGTCTGTGTGAGAATTTTTTCAGCATAACAATTTGCCAACAAAGATTGTTGATTCAGAGGTGTCTGCAGCATGATAGAATTCATAGCAGCTCAGTTTTAAATAAAGTTACACCTTTCTGAAAGCGCTATCTGATGTTTTCATGACTCAGAACTTCTAACTTTAAATCCACCCCCTTCCAAATCTGTTTAATGTATTTTTTGAGCAGTTTCCCTCTTACAACTTTCTAAATACATTCCTATGAGAGCACTATGCATACCCCACAAAACAGAAGAAAGTTAAAGTAACTTTTTAGGTAAAAATTTATAGATTACTTTGTTTCTAAATTAAAGGTTTTATTTTTATTTTATGATTGCCAGCTTTTCCCTCTTCACGACAATTTCTAATATAGTATCTGATAAAACCCTCTTCTCTCTTGTTCTGTCATCTCACATTTATTTGGAGAATTGCTTTTTTATGAAGCACTTTCATATACGTAAGCTCATTTTGCTTCTAATCTTGTGAGGTAGGTTCTGCATTAATAATATCCATCCCTTGCCCATTTTGCTTAATGCAAAAAAGCAGTTCAAGAGATTTTAATGTCATGTTCAAGTTCATTTAGTTCCTGGGGTGGCAGAGCCAGTATCAAAAGTGACCTACCAAGCCATAGATCAATTATAACATACCAAATGGCTGCCAAGGTATAACAAGATCCATTTGGCCAAATTGTTAAACATTTCTACTTCTCTATAAAATTTATAGGTATTTAGGCAAACCAAATAATATAAGGGCATAAGACACTGTACTCGGATGTCAGTGTCAGCTACATTGCCTATTTTATACTGACATATATTTTTATTGAGCAGAAGCTACATTCCATGTCTTTTAATTCTGATAACTTAGATTTGTAGATGAGTATAAGAGGCTCAGAGAATTTAAATGACTTGTTCAAATTTAGATAGCTAGGAAGTGGCAAGGTTAGAATGTGAACCAGATTAATCTCACCATTATACTATATGGTATCTTCTCACCACACAACACTAAATCCACATGAATAAGATAAGAAAATCCTCCTTCTCCAGCATTCCATGTTGGCATGGCCCAAACATCTGCAATATGTTGTCCAAGTCAATTATTGTATTGGTTTTCTCCTTGCTTAAATACTTGTATTTATTAATAATTGGAATATTGTTAAGCTTACACATATATTGAATTTATCTTTATTTCCAAAATAACTTAATGGGACAAAGTGTTTTTCTTGGATACTTGTACTGCAAAAAGCAATCTCTTTAAAAATAATTCTAGAGATTCTATTTTCTGATAAAATACTATGGCTTTGCAATCTTCCTTTGTACTCCCTACTCTTTTTTTTTTTTTAATTTTGGCTGCATTCAGTCTTCTTTTTTTTTTTTATTGAATGTTAACTATGTACATTGATACTCTTCTGGGGTACAGTGTGGGGTTTTCACATGCATTCTGAAATACTTCCATCAAACTGGTCAACACAGCCTTCATGTCATTTTCTCAGTTATTGCT
>CAUYTI010144994.1:0-99233 GCA_963575145.1 Galago senegalensis
ATCCATGCCAACATCTCTGGTTTGGGGATTTTGTGATGTTGGCTAATCTTACTGGAGTTAGATGATATCTCAAAGTAGTTTTGATTTGCATTTCTCTGATGATTAAGGATGATGAGCATTTTTTCATATGTCTGTAGGCTGTGTGCCTGTCTTCTTCAGAGAAGTTTCTCTTCAAGTCCCTTGACTACTCTGAGATGGGATCACTTATTCTTTTCTTGCTAATAGGTTTCTGTTCTCTGTGGATTCTGGTTATTAAACCTTTGTCGGAGACATATCCAGCAAATATCATCTCCCATCCTGAGGGCTGTCTGCTTACTTTACTTACTGTGTTCTTGGCTGTTCAGAAGCTTTTTAGTTTGATCAAGTCCCACTCGTGTATTTTTGGTGTTGCTTCAATTGCCAATTTCTTCAAGAGTTTTCCCTGCACTTTCTTCTAGAATTATTATAGTTTCATGTCTGAAATTTAAATCTTTAATCCAGTGATTAAAGATCTATCTTAGTTAATCGTGAGAGGTGTTCAGTTTCAGTTTTTTACAGGTCACCAGCCAGTTCACCCAGCACCATTTGTTAAATAGGGAATCTTTCCCCCACTGAATGTTTTAATTGGCTTGTCAAATATCAAATAACGGTAAGTAGCTGGGTTCATCTCTTGATTCTCTATTCTGTTCCATACATCTACCTCTCTGTTTTTGTGCCAGTACCATGCTGTTTTGATCACTATGGATTTATAGTATAGTCTGAGGTCTGGTAGCATGATTCCTCCTGCTTTGTTTTTATTCCTGAGTAATGTCTTGGCTATTCAAGTTTTTTCTGAGTTCATATAAAATGAAGTATTTTTTTTTGACATCTTTAAAGTATGATAGTGGAGATTTAATAGGGATTGCATTAAAATTGTATATTGCTTTGGGTAATATGAACATTTTAACAATGTTGATTCTTCCCAGCCAGGAGCATGGTATATTTTTCCATTTTTTAACATCTTCAGCTATTTCTTTTCTTAGAGTTTCATAGTTCTCTTTATAGAGATCTTTCACGTCCTTTGTTAGCTAAACTCCCAAATATTTAATCTTCTTTGGCGTGAAAAAAGTCAAGGATTCTATTCCATTCACAGTAGTACCAAAGAAATTATATATGTGTTGGTATATATAAAGGCTACCGATGTATGAGTGTTCATTTTGTAACCTGAGATGCTATTGTATTCCTTGATCACTTCTAAGAGTTTTGTAGTAGAATCCCTAGTGTTTTCCAGATATACAATCATATCATCTGTGAAGAGTGAAAGTTCGATCTCTTCTGACCCTTACGAATACCTCTGATCACCTTTTCTTTCCTAATTGCAATGGCTAAGACTTCCATTGCAACATTAAAAAGCAGTGGGGACAATGGGCAACCTTGCCTGGTTCCTGATCTGAATGGAAATTATTTCAATTTAACTTCAATACAATATTAGCTGTGGGTTGCTGGAGATGGCCTCTATCAGTTTAAGAAATGTCCCTTCTATATCAATTTTCTTCAGTGTTCTGATCATGAAGGGATGCTGGATATTATCATAAGCTTTCTCTGCACCAATTGAGAGAATCATATGGTCTTTGTTTTTTAATTTGTTTATGTGATGGATTATATTTATAGATTTATGATTGAACCAGCCTTGAGACCCTGGGATAAAACCCACTTGGTCATGGTGTATAATTTGTTTAATGTGTTGCTGGATTCTGTTTGTTAAGATCTTGTTGAATGTTTTGGCATCAATATTCATTAGTGATATTGGTCTATAATTTTCTTTTCTTGTTGGGTCTTTTCCTGGTTTGGGGATCAAGGTGATGTTTGCTTCATAGAATGTGTTGGGTAATATTCCTTCTTTTTCTATATTTTGGAAGAAGTTGAGTAATATATTACTACTTCCTCTTCAAAGGTTTGGTAGAATTTTGATGTGAAGCCATCTGGTCCAAGGCTTTTCTTTTTAGGGAGATTTTGTATAGTTGATGCTATTTCAGAACTTGACATAGGCCTGTTCAACATTTCCACTTGATTCTGGCTAAGTCTTAGAAGGTGGCATGTTTCCAAGTATTGGTCAATTTCCTTCAGATTTTCATATTTCTGAGAATAAAGTTTCTTATAATATTCATCAAGGATTTTTTCAATTTCTGAGGAGTCTGTTGTTCTTTCATCATTACCATTTCTGATTGATGAAATTAGAGATTTTACTCTTTTTTTCCTGGTTAGGTTGGCCAAAGGTTTATCTATTTTGTTGACCTTTTTTAAAAAACAACTTTTTGATTTATTAATCTGTTGTATAATTCTTTTGTTTTTAATTTTATTTAATTCTCCTCTAATTTTGGTTATTTCCTTTCTTCTGCTGGGTTTGAGATTGGAATGTTCTTCCTTTTCCAGTTGCTTGAGATATCCCATTAAGTTGTTAATTTCCTCTCTTTCTGTTCTCTTGAGGAAGGCTTACAGTGCTATAAATTTCCCTCTTAGGACTGCCTTTGCAGTATCCCAGAGGTTCTGATAATTCGTGTCTTCATTATTGTTTTCTTCCAAAAATTTGGTAATTTCCTTCTTAATCTCATTTCTGACCCAGCTAATCAAATATTTAAAGTAGACTGTGAAAAAATAGAAACATAAGTTCTGATACTAAAATTTCATTTTCATGTAAACCAGTTATCCTTAAGTTTTCTTAGACTCCTAATATGTACTTTCACCAACCATAAAAGCAAATTTAAAAAACCTCTACTTATTAAGTTCTTTCCTTCACTTTGGGATTGCCATGGACCTATGGGTGCTTAAGATGATTAACCAAATCTTTCTTCTCAGTATATGTATCTAAGTAACTAACATAATCAATATTCTTCTCCATATTATGTGTGCCTTCAACTTCTTGCCATACTAAGTTCCTGGCATTGCTATTAATGAAAACAGAATATTCCTTTAAAAAATCCTAAGTTAAATATTAGAATGATATTATTTTTATTTTTATTTGAATATAATAGAATGTGTTTGTAAATATATTGAGGTGGAAAGGTCACTAGGGAATTAGAATCTGTGAGGATTTGTCCAATAGACTGAACAGATCCTCTAATGCTGTTTGTAGCATAACTCATTTTTTAACTATTTAACAATGGTAATATTGTAAAACACCTCTCATTCTTTTAAATTATTTGGTTATAAAAGTTAAGGGCCATGTCTATGTACTATTTGTCATATAGCATCAAGTACAATAGTGCACGTTATTAAGTGCTCAATAGTGCGTTTTGATGAGGATTATAACGACTTTCTAAACAAGGTCTATCAATCTCAATGGAATGGAGAAAGTGATAGGCATTTGAAAGTGAATGTCACATGCATTTCTCAGCTGTGAGAGATACCTACACACTACCCATATGTAGGACCTTATTTTTCAGTTTGAATTTCTTTACATTACCTATATCCTGTGTGTTGGGTTTTTTTTTTTGCATTTACATAGAATTGCATACTTCTAATTTAAGAAAAAGGAAAATGCATTTTTATCTCACTCTATTATGCATATTAACCTTTTCGTCTTATGTTAAAATTCTGTCCTACTCTTTGCCTTTCTGTTAGAATTATTCAGATTAACTCAGAGCTTACCCTTTGTATGCTACATCATAAAATTATTTTTTTAATATTTTCATGAACTAATATATAGCAATGAAACCCAACATCAATCAGAAGGCACACTTAGAAATTAAAAATTACAATATAACTATTTGTGCATGTTACACCATAAAACATTTATAAATATATTCATTTTTGTGAAATTTCAGCTACACTTTCTTCCTGTACCACACATTTCCTTAGTCTTGTGTATAAACATTACACTTATGGTACATTTGAACATACAGTACAGTGGTTAAGCTGACAGCATCTGGAGCCAGAAACAGAAGGTATGAGATTGTGAGAACATTATTCTGTATTTCTGTACCTCAGTTTTCCTAACTGTAAAATGAGAATACTAACAATACTTACTTCATAGGATTAAGAAGTGTAAATGTTGAAAATAATAGTTATGTACCTCATGGAATTGTGAAAATTGAAGACCTTATAACTCTACCTCACACCATGAAGTATCCACTACCTATTTTAGTCATATTCATCATCAGCACAACTATTACCACATAGAATCATGAGTTTCTTGTTAAGAACAGGATCTTGTCTTATTCTTTCCATTTTATAACCTTTGTGTCAGGCATAGGGTCTGGCAAATCATATGAATTCAGGAAATATTACTACTTTTTATAAATTGTGTTTATTATTTCTGTCGATGGGTATTTAGATATATGGAATGTTGCCGGGGAGGCCTGGCCCTGTGGCTTGGTTCTCAGTGGCAGTAGAGATGATGTGAAGTACCTTTGGATCTACACATTTTGTCTACTCTGAGACTCCTCTGAATACTCCCTGTTAGAGAAGTTGGGTTTCTATCTTGCCTTTGCTATCTTATTCAGACTCTGAGTATATATTTAATTGATAATGATTTTGTCACTATCCTCTCTGGATAAGATGGTACCTAAGGGGAGAGACACCATCTCCAAAAAACCAAATGCCTCCTTCCTCACCACATGGGGCTGCCCTCACAGCATTCCCTAGCCACCCCACTTTACTACAGTGAACTCCTCCACATTCAAGTACTCAAAGGCTATAAAACTTTCACTGTTCCCTCATATCAATACAGACAATTCCTGTTATATCCTGGATATACTCTATGGATAAGTCCCTAAGACAACAACTCTAAGTACTTATTTTCTGAACACATTAGTTCAGATTCAATAAATGAAACAAAGAACTATCAATGAAGAACAGATTATTCTTTAATTCATGTATACAAGATCCCTGAAAATTCAAAACAAAATTTTCAAATTTTAAATCCTGTTAATGTTAAATTATATTTAAATTGAAGATGCCACTAAAACTATGCTGAATTTGTGAAACATACTTTATTCCAAACCCAGAGCTATTAATAATTTTTATAGACTGCAACACAACTATTAACTTTGATAATTCTTTGAAATTCTAGGCATAAATTCTGAAAAGAATGAACAGTTTACAACTTAAAAAAAAAATCACCCTGCTTTTAAGGGCTGAGAGATTGACTGGCAGACAAAGCTCATCTACTCAGAGGGGAAATGCAGAGGGGAAAGTGGGAGCAATGCTGGATTAGAGGAGAAGAAAATACCTGCCCTCCTCCCCCAGATCACTGCAGCAAGTTGTAAATGATGTATGAAATGACAAATCTCTGCCCAGTGCACAAGGAGAATATAAATACTGCTCTGTAATCACTGCACTGCTGTGCTATTTGCTAAAATTTTCAGCTTAGGTGAACCCAGGAAAATCTTACCTCATCTATAAATCTCAAAAAGAAATGAACCAAACTGAAATTGTATTATTTCACTATGTGCAGTATGCAACAACTTCCTCTCCTTTCCCCTTTTTCCAGAGCTATAAAGACATATTTAAGTGTTGCTGAGAAGATAGTCTAACAAAATTTAAAAAATTAAATAAAGAAATGTCTAAGTCTATATATTAGATGGAGAATACCAGAACAAGCTTCCATCCTATTATCCCCTAGACCTGGCTTTGGAACCAAGTTTTATCTGAATCCTGGATTGACCTAGCTTCTTGAATTTGTGCATTTAAAAAAAAAATTATCTGAGCTTTAGGCTTTTCCCATGTGAAATAAAGATAACAAGTTTCCCATAATTACAAAGATTGAATTAAGTAACATGAAGCATGAAGTCGCTTGCATTATTTGACACAAAGTAGGTATTTGTAAAATTTGGGTCAATATTTTCCTTTCTTTTCATGATGAAGGCACCTTTTCTGGCCAGAAGGGGAGGCTGCATTTTGAACTGGAGGTCTTGAGTTTTGATTTTTCACTTAATTTACTAGACAATTTACTTAACCTTCCTGAATAGATTTTAGCGATTTTTTAATGAAAATGAATGTTAGTTTTCTTCTATGAAAAAATGTATAAAACTGTACAATTTAAACTAAAATATTAAATACATGTAAAGTATTATTATTTTTATGAATTCACACAGCTGAATAAAAAATACAGACAAGGATAAGAACCATAGTGCTATGAATCTGTTCTTCAGAGAAGTGGAAAACTACACTGCTGCCTTATTCTAGAATGATGAGAATTTTCTCCTGTAGGTTTCTTCAAGGGCGTATTTATTGGAAGTGTGTCATAATAAAGTACATGGTGTCCTTAGAATGCACAGGTGAAGGATAGCACAGTGAAATTGGAATCCGGGATATTTAGTTTATATTTCAAATCAAGCTGTAATTTGTCTTTTCCTCTCTTGGTTCTCTTTCTACTGTGTGGGTTCTCTATTTCGTTCTGGAATATGATATTGAGCATTTACCCCATGCCAGACTATTTTTCTTTCTGAAGATATAGAAAGAAGCCACCTTTGGAAAAATTAAGGCTTAGGCTCCATTACTTTTAAATAACAAATATTTTTGGAAATTTGTAGGACCTTCTCCCGGTAGATAATAAAAGCAAACAAGATGCGGAAGTATCCCCTGATGTCGATATAAATCTTTGAAGTTCTTCTTTCTAAGGAAGGGACATTCCTATTCAAATGTTCAGTTTTACATGCATAAAAATTAGGTGATCACTAGGGGAAAATGATTTTCAAAATCTAATTTAATTCATTTAATGAAACCATAAACCAAAGAAAACAAAAGATTTGAAGGAAAAAAAGAAGATATACACTAACCAATGAAAGGTTTCATTTCCTATTACGAAAAAAAAATAGCGCTCAGTAAGATTTGAAAACAGAAGGAGGCCAATTCGTTTTGATCCTATGGCAATACTTTGAAGCCTACTTTTTAACCTAGTCTATTTTACATTTCCAGATGCTATGAAAAGCAATGTATGCAGAAAGCAACACCAGTGGGGATTTGAGTATTTCATTTTCCCGACTGTAGTGATGATTTAGATCTTACTTTTTCTGAAAGCATCTTTAAAGAATTCTTCAAGCTGTCTGGAGAATGCTGGCTTGCAGAATTAAGCAGTAGGTCTGCATGGGTTGCTACGAGAGGTTGTAGTTGATTGATGTTGCTGAGAACTTCTTTTGCTTTGGCTGTGTTTTCAGGTGAATAGTAAATAAACTGGTACCCAGTGCTGCAACAACAAAGATGAAGGCAAGTTATACAAAGAGCAAAAAGAATTGGTAGCTTTTAAAAGAATTTGGTAAATGATAAACAGAACTTGAGGTACCACTATTTCCTACTATACAGATAAGAACTGTTGTAAGACATTTTAATGCCCTAGCAATTTTTAACTAAGATGATGAAGATACCTTTTTAGACTGGAGGTAAAGCTTCATAAAGAATATGAAGATTCTTTATATGTCAAGTATTAGTATTAAAATTAGTATTAATATTAATTTCTAATGAACCTGAGGCTATATGAAAGTATGAGTTTTTATATTCAAGCCAATTTCAATTTAAATCCTGGCTTGCCACGTACCACCTTGGGCAGCCTTCCACTTTCTCTCCAGGAAAGTGAAAATCATCATCCAAACAATTCTATGGGGTGGTTATGATCAGAGATCATTCAGACAAAATGCCTCAAATAGTGGTGGGCAGGAGTAAGCACTCAATACCTACTACCTATAGTTTCCCGCATGATATTGGGTAAGAGTTGGAGAGAGGAAATTAGCCACAAAATGAGAAAATGGGGCAGCGTCTGTGGCTCCAAAGGGTAGGGCGCTGGTCCCATATGCTGGAGGTGGCGGGTTCAAACCTAGCCTCAGCCAAAAACTGCAAAAAAAAAAAAAAAAAAAGAGTCACTCAGCGCCTGTGGCTCAAGCAGCTAAAGTGCTAGCCACCTACACCTAAGGTGGAAGGTTCGAATCCCCAGCCTGGGCCCGCCAAACAACAAAGTGGCTGCAACGAAAAAATGGCCAGGCATTGTAGTAGGCACCTATAGTCCCAGCTACTTGGGAAGCTGAGGCAGGAGACTGGCTTGAGCCCAGGAGTTGGAGGTTGCTGTGAGCTGTGATGCCATGGCACTCTCCCAGGGGGATAGCTTGAGGCTCTGTCTAAAAAAAAAAAAAAAAAAAAAGGAGAAAATAAATGAATACTATGTGGGGATATGGAAAATTTTATTGGATAAGGAAAGGACGCTTACAGCATAAAAATTCCATTATGGGGCGGCACCTGTGGCTCAAAAGGGTAGGGCACCACTGGCCCCATATGCCAGAGGTGGCAGGTTCAAACCCAGCCCCAGCCAAAAAAAAAAAATTCCAATATGTTGTTTTATCATTATGCTTTCTGTTCCTTATCGTTTTCCATTTGATTCATAAAGAAATACCAAATAGATTTTTAACTAAAGAAGTATTGGCTTTTATAATCATCTAGGAATGGATTAAGCACATTATGGAAGTAGAGATTCCTTGGAGTGAAGGAATCTTTGCCCAGTTTCACTGGGAGAGATGAAAAACACATTCCAGCTAGGAAAGTAGTTAAACAGCATCACACCAGCCAGAAGGAGAGAGGAGGGAGGTCGGGGTACAAGCCCAGCTTGATGTTCCCTTGCTTATTTCCCACCACCGCCAACTGTTGGGGCAGTTTTTCAGAAAACCTTGCAGCCTATGTTGAATATTTATTGAATAGCTCCCTTACATAATTCAACGTCTCATTCTGAAAAGTCAGAAATCACTAAAAAAAATTCACATCTAGGAAGAGTTCTCTGTCCTCTTCTTGTTACATTAATGATTTTTCAGGGGAAATTATCAGAATCTTTAAGGAGACGATACTCTTTTGTAAAGATGTCATGAATATTCTATTCTAGTCTAGTCTATACATTTTGCAAAATGATTAAAAGAATTGCCCACAAATGCTTGGGCTATTCAGAAGTTAGGACAAGAAGTCAATGAGGGCTACAGGTTTATAAAGGCTAAGAAATAACATCGCTAGTTTCTGACACCCTTACAAAGATTTCTTCTCAATTTCTTACTTGCAGACTTTTAAATGTCAGAAGTGAGGGCTTCGAAGAAAACTTACCTTAAGTACTTATTCTATACACTTCATTGCAAATTAAAGCAAATGAAAAATAACAATTGAGTAGAGGAAAACAATAGTCCCTGCCAATTACTTATGTCTCTTTCTGGTTTCATTGTATGAATGAAACTGAAGATCTCATGTGGGAGTGTACTAAGGCCTTAATAAGTCAAATAACTCTGTGTTGTTTTGCAAAGAAAATGGCTACCCAAAGATATAGAGGAGTCACTGGGGTGGAGAGCATGATCAATCCCCAGCAGCTCTGAGGGCTGAGAGTAGGACCGACTACAAGCCCAACACAGGACAGTGTGTGGTAGCTGTGATCCCTCTTCCCTGTCAGTAGTTTGCCTCCTGGTGTCATCTCAGGGACATTGACAGGGCTCTCACAGGTGTTCATGGCCATGTGTGGTCTCCATCTCTCTTGTCACATGACTCCTCCTACTGAGCCTGTCTCTCATCCACTCACTCCCATTTCTTCCTACTGCTTCACTATTGCCTTCTGAATATTTCTGACTATTACCTATGTCTGTTATCTTTTCTGCATATTTCTTACTCTACAAATTCCCTTAAAGTCTCCATTCCATTTGATTCTAATACATCTATTTCCAAAAGTTATTTTTTGCATGTTGTTTACTTAGTTTAATGGAGTTCGAATTTTAGTGGTCAGAAGATTCACTTGGGGATGAGCACAGGGCCTAGGTGTTCGATGAAAAAAATGCAGACTCCTTGGCAGCACCAAGTAATTCTGCTTTGGCAGGTTGCAGCATTTGTAATGAGCACTGAGCAGATCTCCTGCAGGTGGACAACGGAGCATCTTTAAGGACACCTGCTGCCAGCGGTTTGACTCTGAGATCCCCTCTGACCCTCTGATCATGCTATACAATGCCTCTGATTAATGTTCCTCTGTGAGCTATTCTGATTCTCTTAGTACCTTTTACAAAGCTTCTTATATATTCCATCTTTATATTCAGCACACGTTGCTTTAGTTCCCTTCTCATTACCAGTGTTTTCTGTCTTAAACTTTTTCATCATTGTTTCATCTTCTCTCCCCTAATACACTTCCAAGACAGTCTTCAGTCACAACCATGGGAGGTAACCCTAACTCCTCCGTCTTGCTGCTCAGTCTGTCTTTTACGGAGCAGAGTTATGGAGCAGACATTGGTTCTTCTGATAAAGTCTTTTAACGATGAGTATCTCACCTCGTGAGGTTGAAAGATTCATTTTCCACAATAAAAACCAATGTTGGTGTCCAGGATGAAATAGTATAGTATAGAGAAAAAATACCGCTACTCACAAAATAATTTTAAGTCTACATAAATTTCATCTACCTCTTCAGTGCCTTACTCTTTAAACATGTCATATATTTTAACAGTTATAGCTTCTTAAATGGAAAGTTATAAGTATAATTTAATTATATAGATAAAAAGAATATAGCTAAACTCTATTTTATAGTGATATGAAATTTAAACTGAATCCAAACACTTGAGTCAACTATCAATCAGACAAAACTGGAAGAAAGACAAAATATTTGCTTGAACAAAAAACCTGTTATAGGATATAAATAATGCTGTAAATCATAGAAGATGAAAATTGAGATCAGTTTCATAAAATTTTTCTATTTATCAGATATGAATTGAAATATAAATGTGTATATGTAATAATTAAAATATTTTCATGTTTAAATTTAAGATTAATTTAATTAGAAGACACACATACACACACCCCATCCTCGTGTGTGTATGTGGTCATATCATGGAGAGATAAAAGAAGATAAATCACGTAGTGAAATAGTTACATTCATATGCATAAGCTCTAATTGCTAACTAAAACACAGTTAAAACAAGGCCTTGCATATTCCCAAGTGTGTATTTTGCTCCACCTCCTTATTTCCCCATCCTCAGAGCGGGCCTGCTTAGGACTCAGCTCTTGGGCACCTCCTTTTTTATCTATATGTCCCTTCTAAGTACGCTTATTTAATCTCACGATTTACATACCCTTGTTATGCTAATGCTACCCAAATTTATATCTCTAGCCTTGACCTTTTCCCTGAACTTCAACTAAAGTAAAAGCTCTCCTTGTGACAGCTCCAATGTCACACGTCCCAGCCTGAGCTCTTGATCTGTTCCCCTTCTCCAGGGCCAGCTCCTTCCGCACCCCTCCCCATTTTAGTTTATGCCAAGTCTATTTGATTTGGCCTATGAGTCCTCTCTTCTTCTTCTACTTTTTGTCTACTTTCTCAGAAAATTCTTTTTCTTCAAAATATACCCAGAATCTAATCTCATATTTCCACACTTACTGACACCATCTGCCAGGATTATCAAAAAATGGGTCCCCTCACCTTTGTATTCATATTTGTTTTTGGAGAAATAAATACTACCCTAAGTCATTGAACTCTAGACTTATGCTTTGGGTTTGAAGAGGGAGGGTAGGCAAATAAGAGGGCAATAAGCCAGCTCTTCCTCAGCTCCCCACCACCAGTCCCCGAGATCCAGTCTGTTTCTTTCCCTCTCTTTCCTTCCCTGCTCCATTGCTACCTCTACTCCTTAACCTATTTTCTCAACCAAGCTACTTCTTTGGGCAGTGGAGTTATGAAAAAAAACATGCTTTAAAGAAGTGTATCCCTTCTCCTGTGGCAGAATTAAATCTCCAGAGGAAAAAAATCTAATGACTATTTTCACTTATTTCTTTACATTTCGAACACTACTTGTAAAAAATAAAAATAAAAAGCCATCTCTTAAATCCAGAGGGAGGAATAGAATGCTCTCAGTTCTCCCTGAAAGAAAACCGTGTGGATAACAAAAGAAAATTTACACCTTAGTGCACTTAAATATACCCTCCTGGTTTCACAGGGCTTAACAACATGCTTCATGGTACTGTAGAAGGTAAAAGCACACCTCTCTGCCTTCCCACATGCTCTTTTCCCTTTCCATTTTCTGCTGGAAGTAGACTTGCAAAAAAGACTTCAAAAGAAAATAGTATTTTTTTAACCTCCTGGAAGGCTTAAATTGATATTTGTGTTTAAAGCTACTCTTGTTGAAAACATTTTGGTTTTGTGAAAATTTTAGAATCAGAGTGTTCTGACCACAATATGATTCTGGCATTTATTAGCTCTGTGACGAAGGATGCTAATTAAGTGGGGAGAACCTAACATTGATTTCTGTTCAATATGCCACCTTGAAGGAAATCTGACTGGGTCTGACCACAGTGGCTTCTAGCATCCTAATTTTCAGTTGCAAGTTCTTACCTGGACTTTCTTGACCCTTAAGCTCTGTCTTTGTGTATATTGTATCTCTAGCCCTATTCTTTAATAAAAATTTTCCATTCTATGACCTTTAAATAAAGCCCAATATGTTTTCATTTCCTTCCATGGCCTATTCCCATTTTACCCTGAATTCACTTGCCCTGATTTCCTTTGCCAGCTTCCTAGGTCTGGTTAGTTCTATTTCTGCCTAGTTTGGCTTCTGGTATTTCCAGGCTTATTTCTCTGCCAAGGTGTGATGGAGTAATGCCCACAGCAGGTCCCCGATTCCCTCCAACCTCAATACCATTCCATTCCATCCTGAACTTTATCCCCTGATGTACCTAATCAGAGCATATGGTAAGAAAGGTACAAGAGTGAAAACCATTCCCAAATATGCTGCAAAGGTAAAGGTTCCTGTGACTGCAAACAGGTATGAGAGAACTTTTTCGTGATAGGAATGTCCAAAAATGGAATTATGTTGATGACTGCACAACTCTGCGAATTTACTAAAACTTATTGCATCATCATATACTTCTAATAGGTCATTTTGTGCTATGCAAACTACCTCATAATAGATCTCTTTTTTTTAAAGGCAGTGGCTTAAATTCCTATTTATCTTTCAGTTATATAGTCTATGCTTAAACATCTTTAAAACTACTTTTGTTGAAAAAATGTTGGTTTCATGAAAATTTTGTAACCACTGTGATCTGATCAAACTATGATCCTGCCATTTATTAACTAATGACTATGATTTTGTAATCAAAATACAGAAAATTAGAAAGTACATTTATGAGTCCTTTTTTATGTTAAATTTGACATTTTTAACAGAATCCCTAAGAAAGCCAATATTGTATACTGGATAACTTATATGAATTACTGGATCTCTTTCTCTATCAATATAATAGCTCATACTTAGTGTGTATACATTATGGATCTAGCATTATTCTAAATATTTTTCAGGGAATTTATTATTTAATTTTGACAACATCCCTCGGAGGAAGAAATATTAATCCTTTTTACAGATGTAGAAATTGAAGCCTGGGTAGCTTGGCCTAGATGGTACAGCTAGTGAAGATGACAGAACTAGCTTCAGACCCAGCTCTGCATCATTACACATTTTGAACTCCCAGTTATGTTTTACCATCTCCTGAATATAGTACTGGCCCATTTTAAATCTGGAAAAATTATAAAGTCATAACTAATATGGGCAACATCTTTAATTTAATAACATAATGATGAGTATAGCTTATAAATATTAAAATAAAATTGAAAGTGCTCATCTTCTAATTAAAACAAAGCTCATTAGAGAAGATATATGACTTAGCATTGTATAACTATTTTATAACTATTACTATTGACTATTTTATAACACAGATTAGACTAAAGAAATAATTTGAGAATCATTTCATAGTACATTACTTTCAACAAATATTTAATGACTACTACACGGTCAATGGAAAGGAAAGTGGAAAGCTAGAGGCAGTCAGTAAACCAGAAACTTAGTGGATCTACAGGTGATGATGCCTGCCCACTAAATGCTATACATAAAGGGCTGGTAGCAGGGGGGAAGAAAAGGAAAAACCTTTATCAGTCTTCTTCTCTTAAGACCTTGCAAATGGGAGGCTCCAGCTTCTTTGTGTATGTACATACTCTGAGGGTAGCCATGGTTTCAGGGCTGGCTTACTAGCCACAAGGCGCCAGAGCTCTCACATAGCACAGAGTGGATGTAGGCAATGTAAAGGCATGTCACATTGCATCCAACTTTTCCAGGTACTTTGTGTTTACAGACTTTTTTTCAGGGACTAGTTTCCTTATTTGCTGGAAGTTTCCATACTTGCTGGAAGTAAAAGTTGTAAAAGCATTTTTATAAAGACAATCAAAAATAAAATAAAATTAAAAAAAAAAGGAAAGAAGGAAGGGGAAAGGAGGAAGGAAGGCAGGGAAAGGAAGAGAGATAGAAAACAAAGCCATTCTAAAAGGAATAGCACTCTCTGTATTTATCTGTACCACTCAAAATAAACAAGTTAACTTTTCCAAGACATTTACTGATAGGTTCAGATTGATGTCATCTGTATATGTATATAGAGAGTGTGCCCAAGAAAAGTATACATATTTTAAGAAAGGAAAAACTATTAAATTTGTAATACTCAAGTTACCTGTGAATTCTGCAAATATAAGAAGAGCTTAACATGACTTATATGCATCTTTTGTTATTAGCATATATTGAGTATTATAATTTTAATTACAGTTTTTCCTTTCTTAACATGTGTAATAGGCTGCATGTGGTGGGTCACACCTGTAATCCCAGCACTCTGGGAGGCTGAGGTGGGTTGGGATTGCTTGAGCTTAGGAGTTTGAGACCAACCTAAGCAAGAGTGAGACCTCATATTTAAAAAAAAAAAAAAAGCCAGGTGTTGTGGCAGGTGCCTATAGTCCCAACTACTCAGGAGGTTAAGGCAAGAGAATCACTTGAGCCCAAGAGTTTGAGGTTGCTGTGAGCTATGATGTCACAGCACTCTACTGGGGGTGACAAAATGAGACTCTATATCAAAATAAAAAAAAGTGTATACTTTTGGCACTGTGTGTGTGTTTGTGTGAGAGAGAGAGAGAGAGAGAGAGAGGGAGAGAGAGGGAGGGAGGGGGAGAAAGAGTGTGTGTGTGTGTGTATATATGTACATATATATATAATTTAATGCTTTCTTTTAGGTATATTTTTATATACCTCTTTACATACCTCATAACCCATAATATGTACTTGAAATGACTACATAGTGTTCTACTTTCATGATGCAGAGTAATTTGCTTATTCATTTATTCAAGATGCTTATAATATTTTACTATTATAAATAGTAATCTATGAACATCTCTGAAAAATTTACTTCTTTCATTTTTATTGTGGGCATATTCCTTAAAAAGTGCTATTTCTAGGGTATATTTGAGAGTGCTGTATGTAGAAAACTGATAAGGCTAAATTCTTAAAAATTATTTTTACTGACTACAGAGAAAATTTTAGACCAATAAAATAGTAACTGACTGAGTGAAAATCACATCAATTCATATTTTTTTAATAGCACAGATAAAGTAATTTACTTTTAAAATTATATTCTCATAAAGACTCAGAAGAAGTTGAGGGACCGACCATATTTTATTTCTCTGGTGGGTAGCAAAACCATTTCCGAGAAAGATCATCCATACGCTAACACTGTTCATTTATTAAGAGGATGTGTTTTATGTTGAATATCTTCTGACTTCCTGATATGAATGATTATGAAAGAAGAACTTGAGCCTGAGGATAGAAGTCTAATTTTCTTTCCCTCGCTCTGTCATTGGCTATATGGATGATTCATTCTTTGGTCCTCAGTATCCCTATCAATAAAGTTAATATGGAAATTCATGATTCTTTGTAAATTCTAAGGCTTAGAATTTTGCATTCTTTAATGCAAAAAAAGCACAAACTCGACAAAATGATTTCCTTATTCCCCAGAATGTCTCTTTTTATTGAACACAGCAAAGACAACTGACCTGATGAAGACATATGTAGTGAGAACAAGATGGAATCAGGCAGGCTAGGACTGACATGACACAGCACAGCCAGTCTGGTCGGTTTAGGTCCTACCTGACCTTCACCCCCTCCCCATTCATATTGTGTTGTACATTTAACCCTCACCCCAAGGATACCTATCTTAAGTAGTTTAGGTAGATTAAGAGATTAACTTTTAAATTAGAATGTTATAATAGGTCACTAAATTATGCTGATTATTATTAAAATAAGGGTTAAGGTGGTCTTTAAACTTTAATATGTAAAACTATAATTTTGGAAATAAAAGAATAGAATAGTCTTAGAGAAACTGCTCTCACTGTTCTCCAAAATCCTGGCCTTCTGACAAATAAAATTTGGTAGACTTATCCCTTTCTCTACATATTAGCTGACAGTGACAGGTGGCTGGACCCTCTTCCTCTGGTAACACTTACAAGCAATTAAAACTAATGGTTTCTTTCCTGTTTCCCAGCTAAGTTGGCCTTTAGCCAGTTATATAAACCAGAAGCATAAAAGTCCTTGAACCTTGTCCACTCTTCTTCAAGCCCTCATCCAGTTGAATTTAAATTCTATAATATGTTCCCTTTTAAATCTGCAGTTCCATGGCTACCTGTTTTCACCATCACTATTATAATAATCTAATTGCTTACCCTTCTTTAGTTTACTTCAGAGTGTCACTGAAAATGCACATATAGTCATGTCATTCTTCAGCTAAAACCTTGTCATCACTGGAGTCCCCTAGCCTTAAGATGAACTGCCAGGATCTGATATATCACCAAAGTGTCCTTAGGATTTAGCCTGTGCACTGCCCAGCTTTATATCCCTTCAAACTCAGACACACTGTGCTAGTTACTCCATGTTGTTGGAGTTTACAAGCCAAGGTTCAGTGACAGCATGCCCACATCCTAGGTGTGCAGGGAGTCTTCCTTGGTATCTCTAAATTCTCATCTCTGACTAACACACAAACACAGAACCCACACAATTGCCAAGCTCTCCTAAATACCTCTGTAACCGATCTCCTTCTCTACACCTGTGCTGACATCCTAAGCCGTGTCATGTTCCTTCTCTGATGGAATGACCACAATAACCACTTAACTACTGCAAGCCTCTTGGCAAGGAAGAGGATATTGGAATCATTCAGGCAAAGTCCCATCTAATAAAGATTTTTTAATAACACTATTTATCTCATGTCACACATACCATTTATCTTATTTTTCCATGACACAAATGCCATGTGTGTAGTATTTTAGTTAGTAATTTTACCAAAAAAAAAAAATTTGTATGTTCTATAGTTAGCTTTTATTAAAGTTTTGAAAAATATGGCATTTTTAGTTTTCTGGCAATTTGTTTGTAGATAACTTTATTTTCTACTGTACGCTTCCTTGGGAATGACGGACATTAAACAGACTAATAGGGAGCTTTAAAAATATTTTGGAAATCATGCAGTGTTTAACTTGCCTATAGAAGTTCTTCCTTGGAGGCAATGCATACTAGCTGAGATAATATATTGTGACGTGGCTTAAAATATTGTTTCAGTTAACAGTGAAGAAGAATGTAACTTCTGATTGATGGAAAATAAATCTTCAAATCATATCATCTTTTCATATTTAGTTTTTAGTTAAGCAGGGAAAAAAGGTATTATTTTGTTATTTGCTTAGTAGATTTAACATTTTAAGTCTCTATTTTCCCACTGACTTTTTCTTCTGACATACATGTTAAATATATAGCTATACCTATAGTACAGAGAAAACCAAAGAGTAAGGTCAGTGGCTTTCTGAACTCCTGCACTAAGACTGGTTGTGTGCTTTGGCATTTTCAGATACTGCTCTCTGCACACATTTATTATTATTAAAATTTTTAAAGATATTGTCATTCATCGTTTAGCAAAGATATTGTCATTTATCATTAAACAAGTTATTTTCATTAAAAGAAAGATTTAATTTTTAAAAATTCTGAACTGTCATATTACATATAATGCTTCTTGCCTAACCATCAGATCACATTGCGCCTTCCATACTTTGGGGCAGGTTCTAGAAAGAATGAAACCAACAGCTCGGCACCTATAGCTCAACCGGCTAAAGCGCCAACCATGTACACCTAAGGTGGCGGGTTCGGATCCCCAGCCCGGGCCCGCCAAACAACAATGACAGCTACAACCAAAGAATGAAACCAACTTGTAAATGTTAAAGTCACCATTGCATGACTAATATTGAATCAGGTCTTAAGTTGGCTGTTTTTGTAAAAATTGTCATCTTTCTTCTTTCAGAAGACACAAAAATATATTTTCCCTTCCTAGTGAGGTGTAAGTGAGCACCAACATTCTAATACCTGCCAACGGTTGCTTTTAAAGCCTGTAAGACATTTTCTACAAGGGTCCCAATGTTTCTGCTTCTGTTTCCTGATTCCACAAAAAGTCCTTATGTATCTGTTACTTAGTTCAGTCACACTGATAACTCACCCCCACATTCTTGTTCATTCAACAAACACTCACCAAGGTCGTTCCTGGGATACTGTGATTAGACCCAGCAGTCTGTCTCAGAGTACATACAGTCGAGAGCAGTGTTTTTCAATCTTTTTTATCTCATGGCACACTTGGACCTATAGTTAAACTTCCATGGCACACTTTAATTATTATGTTGATTTAAGAAAAGAGTTAAAAAAAAAAGAATATATTGACTATGTTCTGAACTTCTTCTTTTGAAAATAACTTAATTAATTACCTTTAAAAACTTTTGTGACACATCTAAGGCCACAGCACACAGGTTGGAAATCAGTGGTCTAGAGGGATGTTTGAACACTTGGTGTCTTAAAGCAGAAGAGGCCTAGGGAAGGAGTCAGAGAAGCCTTACGAGCAGAAGTGATTCTAAACTAAGATCCCAGGGGGTGAAGAAGCTCTATGGTTCACCACAGAGGGTTGTGTGAGAGGAGGGAGCTGAAGAAGAAAGAGGGCCAGATCATGCAGGAACGTCGTATGTATTTTGGATATTTTCCTCCAGGTTGAGAGGCTGCTAAGAAGTGGCTTATATTATAAAATCAAAATATTAAATATTTGCTTTTTGGAACTATTGTTCCAAAAAAGATGAACAAAATTAATTGAAGGAGAGCCAGCACAGAAGGGGGAATGATTGAAAGGTTTGGCAATGGAGCACTTAGCCTGGAGCAGTTCTATGGGTTAAGATCATTCGAACCTATACCTCATTATTGAAATGATGAACTTCTGAAGAAATAAAAAGGCAGAATAGACTTAATCCTTTTTTTAAGTGGAAGAAAAAGAAGAAGAATTATCCAGGATTTCCAGGTTTCTGAATTGAACAGATGAGTGGACAGTAGTGCCTATTAAAGAAAAAGAACCCCCAAAAGAAGTAAATTTGAACACAGAAGTGTGAAATGGCTTATTCTGTTCATCTTGAGATATCAGGAGGGTGGAGCTACCTGCTAGACAGTTATAAAAATGTATCTGCACCTCAGGAGCCATGCCTGGACTTAACACGGGGTACTCTCTGAAGCTCACTGATTAAGACTCACTGGGAAGCTAAATATACAGGGTGCAATTTAGTTGCACATAACTTCATGTCTATATTATACATATTATTACAACTTTTTTGGAGGCATATTTCTAAAATATAATCACCTCTTACCTAAGAAATTCCACTTTCTTAATGGAAATTCTTCTTAATTTCTAGGAATCCTTCATAAGTTTAATATAGTTATTTCTTTAGCTATAATTTCTTTAACTAGGAATTTGTCAAGAAGAAACACTCATAAATTTGCAGAGAGGTATGAATAAAAATGTATGATATGTGAGCACAATTCTAAATGACCACATTAGTGTATCTGTTAAATAATTATGCTACACCTCATCAACAAAACCCTACTCAGCTTTTAGAAAGAATAAAATCGACACATCCTGAAGTGAGAAATTGCCAAAACATTTTTGAGTGAAAGTATACTTGTTTATGTATTTTATAGATTACAGCTAATTTCAATTAATAAAATCAGACATGATGGTACATGCCTGTTGTCCCAGCTACTTAGGAAGCTAAGACAGAAGGATCCCTTGATCCCAAGAGGGTAAGGTTATAGTGAGCTATGATGAGGCCATTGCACTCCAGCATGGGCAACAGAGCAAGACTCTGCCTCAAAAAACAAAATAAAACAAAAAACAACCTTGTCATAAACTATTTAATTAAAAGCATTTTATTTTCTGCCTATCCCAAACTATAAACTTGGGATATCTAATTAAAAGGTAAAAGTCATTACTTATTAAACATTTGGTGTTGTATATACAAGGATCTGTATATAGAGAAGACCACTTGAAAAAGAAAAACCTGGTCATGGGATGGCAGGATCACAAGGACGGTTTACTTTTAGCTCTTTTAGGATTCCAGGTACCTACTCAGAAGAAATAAAATCATTTTACCATAAGGATATTTGCACTAGAATTTTCCCTAAAGCTCAATTCACAATTACCAAGACGTGGAATCAACCCAAGTGCCCATCAACTCATGAATGGATTAATAAACATGGTGTTTGTATAACATGGAATACTATTCATCCATAAAAAAGATGGAGACTTTATACCTTTTATATTAACCTGGTTGGAGCTGAACAACAGTCTTCTTAGTGAGGTAAAAAAAGAATGGAAAAAGCAAGTGATCCAATGCATGCAATACTAATATGAAACCAATAAAGAAACACCTATCTGCCTACATAAAAAATAAATAAATAAATTCAAGGCAGGAGGAGGAGGCAGGAAAGGGGAGAAGGGAAGAAAAGAGGGTGGGGATTTGATGTGCTCTCACTTAATGGGTACAATGTAAGGGTAATCAGGACACCCCATGGGTGAAGAGCTCAACCACAACTTGAACTTCACCTAACAAATGCAAACAATGTAACCTAATCATTTGTACCTTCATATTAATATGAAATCAAAAAGAAAAAGATCTCTGGTGCACACTTTTTGCAGACCTAGCTTTGTACTTGCTAAACTATGAACTAAGCTGAGAGCTGAGAGTAGCCAACACGGCACTAACTCATAGGAGGAAGATAATATACTCCCAAAGGATGAAATTATAATTAACATGGACAATTTAATTACACATCTTCTTTAAAATAACATATGGTCAGCTACTGAACTCAATTTCAAAAACAAAAAGGGGGGATTGATGGAAGCTTTTATTTAACTTATACTTAACTTCCATAGTGCCTGTGCAATTTTACTTTACTTTTTAAGTGAAAATTTTGTGACAGAAATTGTTTTTTTTCAAAAGAAAAAAGAAAGCTATATTTGAAAGTAAATTAGAGATGAATTTCAACTATAGCCTCTGGGACTGATCTTTTATATAGATTAGCTTGGGAGTATTGGGCATGACTTCCCAAGAAACCATTTCATTAAAAACAGAAAGCATGGTGGCCAGGTAGATCATTGATACCAGGTACAAGTCAATGTTTGATGTTTCAGGTGAATGCATGGGTTACCATCCTGATTTTGGTTTTTGAAAAAATACATGTATTAAGGTTTTAGTTCTTCTAGAAATGTCTCAAGTATGCAGCACAAAAACCTCTCTACTATGTTTGATTTTTTTATTTTTTTGCATGTTACACAAGCTCACTAAGTTTTCCCAGATAAAATTGCAATAGCTTCAATTTCACATTTGGTTCCCTTTTGCAAAGCTCTAATGAGTTCAGGATTCTCCAAACAAAAATTTCCAGTGACTGAGTTGTAACAGTTTTCTTTACTCAACAAGTATTTCTTTACTTAGATTTTCTTTTCTCCTGGTATCTAATTGGGATTCTACAGAGTTTTCAAGTTCAAATTCATCTGTGTAGCTATTTCTGTTTCTATTTTCCATACCCTACTTTTGACTTCCCATAGAACTATTCACTTACAACTACTGGTGGTTCTCAACCCGAGCTACCCATTAGAGTTACCTGGGAAGGTAATAAAATATACTAATGCTTGGACCCTATCATCAAAGATTTTGACTTAATTTGCCTGGGGTGATATCTTATACACAAAATGTTTTAAAGCTCCAAAGGTGATTCTAATGTACAGACAAAATTGAGATTCTTGTTATATATAATATTCATCTTGTTACATTATATTTATTTGTGAATCTTTTTCTCCCATGTGTTTAGTGCTTTTGTCTGATTTATACATGAATTCTAATGCCTGTTGTATTTGATCTGTGGAAAACATATATACAAAAAGTGCTCTGTGGGACATTCCAAACAATCTGGAATTCAAGAGCACCATCTCTTACTCAAGGAGAACATAACCTATTACAAAAATAGCAGAAAAGAAAAGAATCCTGATATTCTATAACTGTGACCTAAAAAGGCTACAAGAGAAGTAAAAATAAAAATATTAGAGAGGAAAATCAAATCAACTTGAGAAATAATGAAGGCATTATTAAGGGTGAGATCTTAGGATGGACGACGTGTGGAGGATTTTTTCCCCTCAGATCTTGCAAGAATGAATGGAATTTTGAATAGGATTGTATAGATGGGTTTTGATAGAAAGAAATAGAAAATAGTAGGGAGATGAGAACAGAATTTCTTTTAAAAGAGAAGACTGAAGAAAAGGAAAATGTGGAAATGGGTGGAGCCCATTCAGGAAATAGTTTATATAGCATTTAAGAAACAACTATAGAAGTGGGTGATGAAGGTAGAAAGCTGGTGGAGTCCTGAATGCCCAATGAATTAAGCATGGATTCCTTCAATGTCTCTGAGCACAGGATGAACACACTCAGATACCGTGCTTTAGGAAGATCCCCTTTTCCTAATTCTATTGTAACTTTTAGAGAGCATGTTTATGTGGTCTGAATTGTATGATAGCAAGGTTTTCATATGCTAAAATCCTTTTTGTTATATGATCAATGTACTTGTCCCAAAAGAGATCATCAAGGAACAGAAATACGAATGACATCTGTTCTTAGACAATATTTCATTGACTTAGTTGAGGGAAAAAAAAAAAGATGAAGGTGAAATAGTACAATGGCTGCATCTCCAAACCTGGCCTAATAGACTGAGCTATCTTTTGGGAGTCTTCTTTCAAAAGAAAGAAGAGGCAGAGAGAATTTCCTTCACTTAAGGTGATTTTCTGTCCTGCAAAATTACTCCAACCTCAAGTCCAAGTTACTCATTTTATATGGTCAGATTTACATTAACATTGACTGGCAGAGAAAGCATTGGCGTGTTATGACACCTCTTTAGGCATTACATCTCTGCAACTCGTCAGCCCTTAACAGAGAGGCTGAGATCATGCTCACCTGTCTATCGCTTCAGCAAGTCATCTTTGTCCCATACTACTGCCCTGTGGAGAAGAGCTCCACACTAAACCGCTTTTTCATTTCTTTTACATTTTTTATTGTATTTTATCAATAAAGTCAACAATCAATAAAGCAGTAGGGCAGACAGCTTTGAATAAAAACTCCAAAGCATTCAATGTTTACAAACACTGGACACATTTTTCTCTTAATTTTAAATTTGATCTAAGAGTTGTCTGAATGTGTATGTGTTAATATATAACATTCCAATGAGAAGTGAAGAATGGAGAAGGATTCAAGGATTCATACATTCATATAGATATCTAAAACTTAAGAAATATTACTCAAGGCCAGGCAGGGTGGCTCATGCCTATAATCCTAGCACTTTGGGAGCCTGAGGCAGAAATATCACCTGAGCCCAGCAGTTTGAGACCAGCCAAGGTAAGAATGAGAACTGGCCCTATCTCTTAAAAAGTAGAAAAATTGGCCAGGGATGGTGACACACACTTGCTGTCCCAGCTACTCAAGATGCTGAATCAGGAGGGTGGCTCAAGCCCAGGAGTTTGAAACTGCAGTGAGCTATGATGATGCCACTGCACTTTACCCTGGGCAACAGAGTGAACCCTATCTCAAAATAAATAAAAATAAAAATAAGAATTACTCAGGGTCTAACCACAGAACTCAATATTTTCTTTGCCAGTGTCATATAGTGCTATTTTATTAAATTATAGAGTTAGGTTCCATGTTTCACATACTGATGCTTATATGCTTAAATAGATTCAGGGTGCCCCATGGAGAGTTTTGAGTCTTCTAATTGTGTTATGCGCTTTAAAATTTAATTGAGAAAAAATAGATTAAGTCAATTCTCAAGGTAGAAACATAACAATTCCAGACAGGATAGAATAAACAAATCTATTTAACTTCTCTCGCTAATCACAATAAAACACTCTAGACAAAATATATATGTCACCTAACTAATGACTCTATGAGGTAGAAGAAAGATATATTGGTTAGGGAATGCAGGACTTAAGAAATGATGCGACGGGGAGTTTCACAGACTTTTTCTTGACTCCTGTATGTCCCAACCTGGGTACCAAAGAAGGCTTCACTGTAGCAGCACCAAATAAAAGCCAAAGACTGGGAAAAGAATAGCTTTTAATTATACTAGACAGTTCTAGGAGTGAATATCACAAAAAAATAGTACCCTTCCCCCACTAAAAAACAGTGCAGGTAAGAGGTCAGTGAGAAGACCCTCCAGCCCCCTCTGTAGAACCTATGGGCAGAACCTGTCTTCTATGTTAGTAGAGACAACTCTCCTTCCCTGTGGCCCTGTAGTTTGAATGGACTTCCAACTCTCATAAAGTAAGTAGAATATGCCCGTCCCCTGCAGAGCCTGAGGCTGGAACTCTTGACTTCCATTCCTCACTGCAATAATGAAGCAATAGAACCCCTCTCTACAGCTGAAAGGTTTCAGAAGAAAGGCTTGAGTATTTAGGGGTAACCCAAGGGAGTTTCTCTGCAATTCACTAGTGCTATGTGCTGCTCATGGTGTCAAATGCCCTACTCTACACATGGGATACAGTTTCATAGAACTATAAACCCTCCCCACCAAAATCCAAATAAAAGAAACCCCCCAGAACTAAAGAAATCAGAACAAGAGCTAACACTGAGCCAATACTATTAACTCAAAATCTATTTCTTTAAAAAATGACATATGCATTGGTAAGTTTCTATCCGTATGTGACAGCTTATCAATTATTTAATTCTAACTTCCTTTAAATGCTTCCTTTCTGAATATCTGAGCATCAGAAAAGAAATTTTATATCGTATAAATGTGGTAAAACTTTGAGAAAATTTCTGGTTTTGACACTCAAATAGATTTTCTAATACTATCACTGTGACAAATGAAGGAGCTCTGGAAATTCCACCCTGAAAAATGACCCCTTCATATAAAAAGCATTTTGAATTAAAGGCCCTTAGAAGTCAACAGGGCTCCTACTCTATCTGCATAAACAAGTGGACCCATCAAAAGAACAATTCACTTACCTTCTTCTTTTTGTCATCTCAATATATTGCCTGAAAAAGACCAAACATGCAACCAGACCTGGCTCAAATCATTTTAAATATAATACCTGTCTCTCGGGTTAATTTACAAGTCAATCTGTTCATGCTCCCCATTACCTGTATTCCTCATCTCCCCTCCTTGCTAAAAGGATGATCTAAAAATATCTGGATCCCCCTGGGATATGGGATAATCACTCCATGATTCTTTCTCCACAGTACATAAACAGCTTCCTCTTACTAATTTGCTTTAACTGTGAGTTGATCTTTCAGTGAACTTTCAGGGGAAAAGTGAAGTTTCCACAATAACTAAGAAAATGACATGAAGGTTATGTTAATCAGCTTGATGAAAATGTTTCAGATTGTATATGAAAACACCACACTGAACTCCATGATTGTATTAATGTACACAGCTATGGTTTAATAGGAAAAATATATGTATATATCGGTGAAAAAAAAAAGAAAAGTGAAGTTTCCCCCCACACTGAAGAATGACTATTTTCCCTAACTTTCAAAATTTGGGTTCTTAATCCAAGAAGAGTAAGTACTTGAAAACTTATTCTTCATGCCTGGATAATGCTCTTTATGATTTGTTCATGAGTGTGGCATAGCCAGAGCTCAACTGGATGGGACTGGGGGAGAAGAATAAACTTCAGATGCAAAAGCTTTATAGGGAAAATTTTTAAAGCAGGTAATAACAAAATCTGGAGAAAGGTCATATTAAAACTATAAGAATAATGACAATATTTTGGGTTTTGTGTCATGCCCTTTCCCTAAAGAACAGAAGGGTTTCTCATTTAATCTCATCATTTAATACAGAATTCTATACTGATGTCTTTTTCAAAGGGAATAATTAATTGGCAGGGTTTGTGCTCTATCTCAGGCCAGAGTGGGAATCAAGAAGAGTCAAAAAATAGGACTCATGTTCTGCAGTAAGTAGAACTGGGCTCCATCCTTATGACTGTTTCTAGCTGAATCTCCATTTGAATGTCATTCCTTTGAGTGCGCAATGGTTGATACTAGAATATTACCTTGGAAACATGGCTTCCAAGAAAATTCCTTGCCAGCACAGGTCTGCTCAATATGCAACAGACTTGGGCCTTCTGCTTACTCTAATATAATTTCCACTCAAGTACTCTTGAGAGATTCAACAACATTATGTTAACAGAATGGGCTGGAGATGTCCAGGACTATTCACCATGATGGGCCAACCATCTTTATCCTAAACTTGTACATGGACTTCCCCAAAGAGAAGATAACATTAATGGAGTGTACGCTTTCCTCCCATCTATACTTACTTTCTTCTTTCTGTTTCAAATCTATGAAGTAGTTTCCGAAGACCTCCATTTTTAAATCCCTGAAAATGGGCAGCTGGGGCTCCCACAGTGATGACGTCGTAGAGAGCATCTGGAATAGGAACAGACAAGGATGTGAACGCCTCCCATTTATCTCCGGCAGCATGCTGCTTGCATTGACGCATACCTACTGTGGAAGTATGAGAAATTATTCTGTTTAATTTCTGCAGGAATAACTATGAACTCATATCTCGTGGGGGCAAGAGGAGCTAATCTATCTCTCCAAAAGCCACCTGTGCACCTAAACAAGATACAATATTTCCCTGATTTATGACCACATCTTAATTATATGCTGTAGTGTAGAACAGTATGTTCTCTCAATTCTTCTCTATACTTACTGAGATAACATGTTAATTGCTCTTTTGTGTATTTTACTTTATTGAGTTTTGCATCATTTACTTTGCAATCATATTGAAATTCAACAATAATGAACAATCTTTCAACCAAATTTTACATAGAAAAGAGTCAAAATATTAATACATTTTGGCTCAAGGGCAGAACAGCACTAGTTCATTTTAAAAAAAAAAATCCATACAGAGCACTTCCCTGCTGTGTATACTAAATCTTAGACAATTTTGAACGCAACACACACTTTTGCAATTTCCTAGGTGACATGGAAAGAATACATAAAATGTCTCGATTTTCTAGGAAGATACTTTGTTTTTATAATAAAAAAATCCATACATTTAAATTGAAACTGAGTCCTTTGATCTTGAAAGCCACGAAGTTGGATACATATTAAGTTTATGACTTCAAAACATGCCATCATTTTTGCATTTTAATGAAAAGTATCCCCATAAGAAAGAAGAGAGTGAATGTCTTCTTGTTAAACTACATTTTATCTGAGAAATGTAATTTCATAGTAGATCCTTTTCAAACTGATTTCGGTACTGACATATCAGCTGTTTTTTAGATCTCATTTGCTGGGAAAACACAAATTATTTTATTAGCTTCAGGTGAACAGCATAACTTCTTCAGAGCAGTTCAATCCAGATGCACCTAGAATTTTTCTTTTGATAAAATATATCCTCAAAGTGAGAGACTTTAGCAGCATTCAGAACAATGCAAGGCCTCAAGACAGAATACAACCCAAACCAACCCCACCCATAAGGCCTATACTGAACAACCACTCAGGTCACTGTGGGGACCATCTCTTGCCCTTTCAAAAGGCCACTAATTAACTTAAAGTCAGCTTTTCTTAAGATAGGAGAGTATTTGATTTGTAAGAAATTTAAATATTTTCTACTCCAGGGAATTTAAATCTAGGGCTATGTGTTTCAGGTGTCCGTGAAAATATATATACTCTACTACATGGAAAGGGGCTACAGGGTCTACTTTGGGGTCATGAGATCACCCCAAGTTTACTAACACTAAATTTTAATCCAACTTCATTTATCTGATGAGAAACATGCAGCTCGTAAGAAGTCAGATGATTCATCCAAGGCCCCAAAGACCTTCTACCCAGAGTCTTCTGACTTCTCATCAGGGGCAAAGAGCCAGTATCTCCTGGAGCCTAACCTGAGTCCTTAGCTTTGGATCCTGTGCCACTTATGTGTGGCACTGGGAACATTATTTAACTTCCCTATGTCTCAGTTTTGTCAGCTACAAAATGGAATCAAAAGTAGTCACAAGTGATGAGCATTCTATAAATATTATCGATGATTTTAAGCAGAAACACCACCCATTAATAAAGAGAGGTGATACCTTGACTTCAGTTTATTTCCTCATAAAAATAAACTTCTCAGTGTAAAAAAGCAAGTGAGGCTGAGGCTCTGTTTTCTAAACAGATCAGTTCCTGTTTTAACTTAAACTAAATGCAAAGTGACAAACCATGATGACAAAGCAATATAATATGGTGTGTTTCTGCCCAAATTTGGGTGACCAGCAATGCTAACAGTATTCAAACAAAGTGACTAAAAATATTATTCAGCCTTAAAAAAGAAAGGAATACTGCCGCTTGTAGCAACATAGATAATCCTGAAAGACACTATGGTAAGTGAAATAAGCCAGTTACAGAAGGATAAACAGTCCGTTCACATGATGCTTTCAAAATGGTCAAACTCATAGAAGAGATAATGGTGGCTGTCAGGGAATGAGGAGAGGGGGAAATGGGGAGTTGTCATTCAATGGGGGTAAGTTTCAGTTACACAAGATAAATAAATTCCAGAGATATGCTGTACAAAACTGTGTCTACATTTAACAATACTGTGCTGTGCATGTACACATTTAAGAGGGTACATCTCATGATAAGTACTCTGAAAACAGTAACAGCCACCACCACAAAAAAAAAAAAAAAAAAACCCACAAAGTGCTACAAGAATTTAGAGGCTATGGATATGTCTATTACCCTTGATTGCGGTGATAGTTTCACATGTATGTGCCCATGTCCAAATGCATCAAATTGTGCCCATTGATATGCACGTTTCTGCATATCAATTTTGTTTCAGTGAAGCTTTTCTAAAAAAATGTATACATTATGTCCATCTAAGCTCAAACTAAATATATACATACTTACTTCAACTTCTAAGAAGTTGCCTATAGCCTCTCCACTGGATCTGACAAAGCTGGTGGCCTCTGGTACAGCCCAACAAGAGGGGAGGAATGAGGGAGTGGGAATCTGAGTAGAAAGATACCATATTCTTAACTGATGAAGGTTTAAATAACTTACCTTTGCCAAATTTGTAAAAACACTTAACCACAAACATTTTCCTGGGGCTTCTTATAAGAAGCCATGAATACAGGGCCCTGAAATTTCAGCTTTCTTAACTTCATGGTGAATCTATCTTTTCTTTTTTTTTTTTTAACTGGTTGGGGAGGGGGTGGGGAAAGGGAGGGGAGAATCTATCTTTTCAACTGATTCATAGTTTCAGCATCCTCCAAAGCTACACTCAAGGAATAGAAACTTTCTCTATTTACCTACCTCACTAAAGTATGGGAATTCTAGTCATTTGTGAAGAAACCAGGAGACTCTGAAGTAGCAGGTAGAGGAAGACAGGCAGGTTGCTCGAATAATCCCATCCTTTTTATTATATAAAGAGTTGCTCAAATAGTCCCCTGTCCTTATAATAAAGAGTTGATCGAATAGTCCCCTGTCCTTATAAGAAAGAGCTAACTATTTTTAAACCTTCTGTAGTATAACTCCGAAAGTGATGGAGATGAACTATTCCCTAAGTTCTGACTTTAACTTCTTTCTACTCTATTTTCTATTTACAAACTCATTCTTGTTAAGGTTTTCACATCGTATTTTCAGTGATGCCTATAAAATCTCTTGCCTAGTTCTGACTCTTTCAAAGGAAATAATCTAATCCCTATCTGCCTCTGGAGACTGTCAACCAGCCTATTTTTTATTCTAACTCTTCACCCCAACCTGCTCTTCCTCCCAGGATCTCGGCAACCAAGTCATTTTTATTAAACCTCCCAGAGTCTAGTTCTTGAGACCATTTTCAATTCCTCTCTCTCTCTCTCTTTTTTTTTTTTCTCATCATTATATCTGATCAGTTCTAACAACTCTGCTACCAAAATCTTAATTCTTTCTTGTCCATGTTGAGATCTTTGCCTTAGTGCTGAACTTCCTAATTTCCTGCCAACTTTACAACCACCTCTTCAGTGTTATCTCCCTGCACCTGTGATGAATGTTGTGGTTTACTTCTCCTACTTAGGTGGCTGGTCACGGGGCCTGAAACAGAGGCTTCAATACTTGACTCCTCCTCATAAACTGCAAATATTGATAGAAGAACATTCAGACATCTTAAGGCTGTATTTAGGCCATTTATGATCTGGCACAATTTCTCCTTGATCACACTGTCCTGTGTCCTGTAAGCACCATGGAAGTGGAAATTACTATGGTCAAATTCAGGGAACGTGCTTAGTGCTGGGCATACTGGAGCTGCTCTACATTTATTTCATGACTGACTGCTCCCTAGTTACAGATTTTATTAAATGCCACATATACTTTGAAGTCTTTGTATCACTGCCCTTGTGTTCTTAGCTTTTTCCTGTTCTCACCTTCCTTGCATTTTTTTTAAATTTCAGGTTAATATGAGGGTACAAAAGATTGGCTTACATTGTTTACATTTCTAAGGTAAAGTTCAAGTGATAGTTGAGCCCTTCACCGACAGGGTGTGCTGTAAACCCTCACGCTGTGCACATTAGGTGAGAGTTTGCCAATCCCTCTCCCTCCTCCCTTCCCTCCCTCCCTCCTCCCCCTACTATGGTTTCATATTAATATGGAGTACATTGGATTCTTGCTTTTCCATTCTTATGCTACTAAACTAAGAAGAATGTGCTTCCACTCCTCCAGGTAAATATAAAACAGGTAGAGTCTCCATCTTTTATAGCTGAATAGCATTCCATACCACACTGAACACGAACAATCTCACCTTCCTTTTACCTGCCACAGAATCCTCTCCTCATTTATAGTAAAGCCCAATTATCACCTTCTTCTTGAAGCCTTTCTGGATATTCCAGTCAGAAGTAATAGTCCTTTTTATCTATATTTCCACATTGATTTGTCTTTACTGTGAATATTTATTTTTTTCTTATGATAGTTCTGTATCTAAGCAAAATAATGAATATAGCCATAGCATTTGTTATAATTGTTTTGAGACCTATTCTCTCCATTGGATATATATTATTTGCAGTTATGAATTATATTTACTTAATAAATAATGCAATGTTACTAATAATGATGCCTGGGATACAGTGAGAGCCCAGTAAAAATCATTACAGGAATGAGTGATGATGCGGACAGCCAGCATGTACTGAGTGTCTGCATTTGCCATTAGATCCTCCTGGGCACTCTATGTTCAGCATGTCACTTAATTTTCAAAATAATCCTGTAAAACAGACATTATTTGCCCAGCTTTAGAGATAAGAAAACTGATTCTTCATGAGATTAGGTAATTTGTCTAGTCTCCTGCTAATAAGTTTCAGATCTGACATATTTTCCAAAGTCTGACTCACTAAACAAACTTATATTATAAACTACTTTCAACGTCTTAGTCATGCTTAGATTTTCCACTAGCCGGAGCAAAGATGTGCGCATGGTAGAAGCTCAGTAACGCTTCCTTGCATTCCTCTTGTAGATATTTATTTCTAAAATAGAGATATTTTCGATCACATCGAAAAGACTAAACATTGATTGTTAGTACTCCAGAAGACAAACAAAAGCCCATAATCCACAAAATAAGCAAGAAGATGATTAAACTGACCTGATCTATATTATTCTAACCTTTGTTCTTTCGCTAAACAAATATCCGTTGAACTATACTGTTTTCAAGTGTTACTCTAATTTCTTTTGAAAATTTAAATTGGGACAGAAAATTCATGTATTATAATTGATCTAATTATGATGTGTCAAACCTAGAGAAATTTCAGTAGAATTTAATGCAGCACCACTCAAGATGGAACAGACTTAAATTGTTAAAAGAACATTAATTTTAATCTGTGATCTTAATATTCTTTGTTACCCTGCTATCATTTCTGTTTTTATATAGCTCTCATTTATTCCTTCATTCTTATATTACTTTGCCTTCACTTTCCGTTTCCAGCTCTCCCACTTTTCTTCCCATCCCCACCCATTTGCTTTGATTTCACAAACCCGTGCCATGGCCTCAATTCCATTTATTATCATTCTATTTGTAAGTTCTCCTGTTCTTACCTTTAGCTCCCTTCTCCTGTCTTCTGTAGGATTCCTCTGCTGCAGAAAGGGACAATGTTTCATTTGCAATCCCTGAAATTACTCATAATTTGCCAACTCTTTTCCAAGCTCTCACCTATTTTTTAACTTTAGTATCTTTTCCACCTTTTTTCTTCTACAAATTCGTAAGTTAAGCAAACATATTAATTGGCTATAAGAGGAAGACACAAAATATCTGAAGGGAAGAAGTTCCTCTAGCTTAAATTGTATCCATGATTTCTATTCTTAACTCAAGATAATTAACAAAAAGGTCATCTACATATTATATTAAGATGTCAAAACATAAAAAAATAAATAGCATAGTTAATTAAATGCCCTTTCTTTACTCCTCTTCCAATTCTCAAACTCTTCTGAGGCTCCTCTTATTACCTAAACTGTCCTTCCCCCCTTTTCACGTTTCCCTTCTCCACATTTGCAAATTTCACATTTAGGTCTAGATCTGATATTAGTTCCTACACAGACAAGTTCATGTGTTTAGTCCAGCAGAAAATACTTAACTTTTTCCTACTGTCATCATAGTCCTAGATTCATGTCTTTATCATAGCTTTAATTACTTTTCATATTGAATAAAATAATTTTGAAATTACTTTCGCCTCTAGGCTTTAGGCAATCTAAATGACATCACTGTGCATTTAATGTCTCTGTTTTCCCTCAAACAAAAACAGTGTGTGTCATAGGTGCTCAAAAAATGTCAGTAAGTAAATAAACAAATCTTCTGAGGCTCAATTCAGTTTGTCTTTGGTCTTCTTCTGTCTGTCTTTAGATTATATAGGGAATTACTAAACTTAACTAAAGAATAAAAGATCTAGATAAACTATCAAGAAAAAGAATGTGAGAATCTGGAGATCTAACATACATATAGTACGACACATATAAACACATAGTAATGAACACCATTCAGCAAGACACCTCCACAGGTTGATGTGAACACAGCTGTGAGACACTGACATACAAAAGTTATAAAACCTAACCTTACCAGATTGTTTGTACAGTGCTGCCAACTAAGTGCACGGTGGCAAGTCTGTGAACTTAATTATCAAACCTTGTACAATGACAGATCTGATGGTCATTCCAGATAAAAAAATTCCAAAATTGCTTTGAGGTGTGGACTAGGTGATGGCATCAATACCTAGCTTCCCAAGGGGTATATTTCAAAGGTGACCATAGTGACATACAGCAATGAGACATGTAGCAGTGTTTCCTAGGATGAGTTCATGAACTTAATTGTCAGACAATACATACATATGTGTGTGTGTGTATTTATACAGAGGATGTATCAGTATATACACATATAAGGTCTTTTCAGGAAGTCTTTGCTATTAATTGAATATTATTTAAAATTTTTATTTTTCAGAAAATTTTAGACTTCCAGAAAAGCTGACAAAATAGGAGAGTTTCTTTATACCCTCACCTGGATTCCCCTATGTTAATATCTTCTATAACCACAGAATAATTATCAAAACTAAAAAATTACTATTGCACTATGGCACTATGTTATCAAATGAAGAATGTATTCAGACAGGTTTTCCCACTAACACCCACTTTCTCTTCTAGGATCTCACCTTTCATTTAACGGCTATCCTCCCAAGGTCCTCCAATCTGTGATAATTCCTCAGTCGTTCACTGTCATCCACGACCTTCACATTTTCAATAGTATCAATCATTTTATAATGCTCCTCAGTTTGGGTTTGTCTTACTGATTTTGTGATGAGACTGAGGTTCTGAGACGCAGAGCAGAACCCTGTGGAGGCAGCGTGTTTCTCAGAGCGGCAAATCAGAGAAAATGTTCAAGTGTGATTTTGAGGTTAACCTTGATGCACTGGGGTATCTGCCGCTTCCTACAGTTGATTCTTCTCTGTAAAATTACTTAATTTTTAGTGGGGGCACACTTTGAGATTGTGCATATTCTGTTTCTGCTTAAACTTTCACTTGCTAATTTTATCCTTAATTGATGAATCTTGCCTAGAGCAACTGTTACTATACTTGAGTGGAGATCCTTTCTCTTATTCTTCTTCCACTGGTTAATTAGAATGCTTCTGAAAGGAACAGGTGACTCTTCTCCTCCACTCATTTACTATTGAGTTACCTAGCACTGTTAATATGGACACATGGACATTTTTATTCTCTGGCTTATGATCCAATACTATATTTATGTTGTTGAAGTTGTCATCTATTGGGAGCCCCTACACATGGGCTTCCGCGCCCTTCAAATACGCCTCTTCTATTTTTATTTTTTTATTTTAATTTTTTAGCAATTCTTACTTTCTAGAGCCACAGGTTACTCCAGATTCATATTGTATTTCCATTGCTCCAATGCTGTAATAAATCAGGTTTCCAAAGAATGCTGATCTTTTTATTAGGGAATACTATTTAGAAATCAAGCACTGATGACTGATTATATACTCGTGGCTACTGGATCATCACTGCTGTGCATCCCTTTCACTGGCTAGAGCTGGAAAACATTCATGACTATACTAACTAGTCCATACACACTCTGTATACATATATATGGTAACAATCTGATCAGTATGATATGTGTTATTATTTTTTAAAATCTCTTCATTTTACTCTGTTCTATTAATGATAAACTCTGAATTTATTTATCTACCTCTATCCTTTCTAGTTCATTTATTTTCATTCAATTATCATTTTTACAATTGTATTGATCACTTATTATCACTATAAATAATATAATTAAAGTAAGTTAAAAATATAATAAATGAGGGTATGAAATTCTAGAGGAATTCATAGAATAAATTTTGAACAAATCGAATTTCATAGAATAAATTTCAAATTGACAAGCTTGCATAGCTAGTAATCTAACCATGATATTCCATTAATATCAACAGGTCTTCTCTACAGAGACAATTAAGTAGGGTTATGTCATTGGAAAAATGAACAAGGTTTCTCTTTTCCCTTTCCCTCTACTGTTTTCTAATTCTACCTATTGTGACCAGAAACATTCTTCAAAAAGCTGGAATCTTTATGTGTGCCATTTGTAGAAATCCAAGGAGCTTTCCTTTAAGTACCCTTGTACGTGTTAGATCTTTAAAAAGTTGCTCTAAAGTTTTAAAATTCTGATACTAATGAGTGACTCTGAAGGAAAAAATTGGAAAGTATCTACTGAATGTTAATTTCAGAAGTGACATGTATTTAAGCCAGAAGAAACAGCTTTTCTCTCCAGCTATGGGTATGTTCCATTTACCACATGGTCTGAAATAAGAATGCATTGTGTACACCTGTGCAATCCTTAGTCTCAGTTGAGGTAGTTTCTGTCACACCTGAAACTGATTGCTCAATATTTTATAATACCAATACTTTCAATGAAAATTACAAATATATTATCTTAGGGAGTCTTCTTAATATTTTACATTTGTCATTTTATAATTATCCGTCTCCAATATCTCAATGTTGGAACTGCTATGTTTAACTCCTTTGGCCCTTCAGCCTTGAATTTCACTTGAAATTACTACAAAAACAGCAGATTGAGCTATGTACATTACAAATTTTTCCCCCAGATTTCTTTATTTGATGAAGAATGGTATATACTTAAAATACCATGTTCATTCTTAGCTGGGGCACTTGTATTCTTTAAATTTAGAATTTATTGGAATTGATTCTTTTCCTCCCAAAGAGAACAAGTATACAAAAAAAATCAATAAGAAAACAAAATTAAAATATAAGGTAAGAGGGTAGTGCCTGTGGTTCAAAGAAGTTGGACGCCAGCCCCATATGCCAGAGGTGGCAGGTTCAAACCCAGCCCCAGCCAAAAACTGCCAAAAAAATTATATATATATATATATATATATATATATATATATATATATATATATAAAATAATAATCTGATCAATACATGTGTTATTATTTTTAAAAAATCTCTTCATTTTACTCTGTTCCGTTAATGATCTATCTTCATGATTTAAATAGCCATTAGCTATCTATAACAAAAGCCTTCAGATTTCTGGTATTGAGAGACAATTATAAAAATACAGATGGGAATTTTTTACAGAAAATGCATGCCAAAAAATTAAAGTTTTTTCTTTAAAAAAATATGTGGGCTCGGTGCCTGTGGCTCAAGCAGCTAAAGTGTAAGCCATATACACCTGAGCTGGGGGGGTTCAAATCCAGCCCAGGCCCACCAAACAACAATGACGGCTATAACCAAAAAATAGCCAGGCATTGTGGCAGGCACCTGCAATCCCAGCTACTAGGGAGGCGGAGGCAAGAGAATCACTTGAGCCCAGGAGTTGGAGGTTGCTCTAAGCTGTGATGCCATAGCATTCTATCCAGGGGGACAGCTTGAGGCTCTGTCCCAAAAAATAAAAAATTTAAAAAAAATGTGTCTTTTTCCTTTGGCATTTTATATTGTCTCCACAATTGTCTTTGGCTTTGTGAAGATGGAAGAGTATCCAATGTAATAGGAAAGTAGAATACAAGTTGTTGAGTTTCATCAAGCCAAAGAGACTGGGTTGATCTGAAATCTAATAATAGGGCTGCCTTGCAGCCTTCTAAAAGCCACTTAATAATAGAAATGAGATAATAACTCCAGATTTCTTTAACATTCCTACAACTATAAAATAGTGCTAATGACAAAAACTTTTACACGCTAATCTCCCGTCAAGGAACAATTTAAGCATCATCCCTCGTTTTAAAAGGGTGTGCAGAATGCCTTTGACAGAAATCACAAGGCTTTAGGCATTATTAAGGGAAATCCATTTCAAAATAGTCTACCCAATTTGGCATCATCAATAAACATGACTAAAGGTAATTTTGTTTCATCGATGAGTTGATAAGCCAGACTCTTGAGATACTGAAATCAGGAAACTCTAATCTTTTCTCTTGGTGGCTCCTCCCTTCAGTGTGGAGGTGAGAAGAGGCAGGGCCAGAGGCTCCCCACTCACCCATAGTTACTGGTAAACTCTGGCCAATGCAGCGCCTAACTCCAACTTCAGTTTTATTACATAGAATAATTCTGTTTTTATTTTTAACAAGCATTGGTCAAGGTTCTTTTCATAGCAACTTGATAAATCCCTGAGATACTTGAAAAAAAAACAAAGGAAAATCCCAATAGAGAGTGTGCTTGCAAAGTAAGGGGAGGCCATTCCCTTGTGGGCTCAATGCAGTAACTGAAGAGCTGTCAGTGCCTATCTCTGTCTTTCCTCTCTTTTTTATGCTTTGCTATGTGTCTGATTTTCCTTCCCCATGCTAAAGATGTATTCCACAGCACACAATTACAGTTACATTCATAAGCAGGGATTGTCCACGAGTCCCCAAACTGAATCCACAAGTGAAACTCAGTAGATTCAGTATGGTCAAGTATCTAACCTCCTCTCTGTTTCTCTGAAGCAGGTGCTATGTGTCAGGTACTGTGATCATTCAAGCAGCTGTATCTAAGGGGACTAGGCTCACAAAGTAGAACCACGGCCATATAGCTAATATTTGCAAAGCATTCCTATTTAAAGCTAGCAACACATTGATTATGCAGAGTTATGTAATGAAGAGTTTTAGCTTTATAAATTATGACAGGTCCATAAACAATATCTGGTCTATGAAAAAGCTATTGCTTTGTTTGAATTCATGAAATTTTAAAACAAAGTATAATACTTTGCTATAGTATACCAACACATAAAATAATTAAGACATGGAATATTATAATAGTATAATAGTTTAAATTGTATAATATTCACAAAATATGTTCTATGAAAACAAAATTTATTGAAGTATATCAGAATAAAACTTATTTTGGGGGTTTGTTCTTACTATTGTTTTCACTGCTATTTAAAAGCTCTATTGTGGTGAATATTCTACTGGTTATATTTAAGTAATGAATAAGGATGAAAATTAACTTAATGAGTCTGAGGGTCCCCCAAGTTAACTAAAGGTCATTTCATCTGTCAGTATGAGACATGACAACATTAGTTCTGCTCAGTTATTTGTTTCAAGAGCTAGATATTAGCTTTGTATTTGGTGAATCTGCCTGCTATTGTTTTCAAAGCTTCCTCTCCAAATATAGCAAGCTTATTAATCACACATGAGTAGACACAATTGACTAATAGTAAAGATGAAAAGAAAAAAGTATTCTATCTAAATAATTCACCAGTGAAATACCAGGGTTTGGCCAATCTTATCTGCATCATTACCTTGCAAAATGTTCTCTGTAATCCAGCTAAACATTCAAATCTATAACCATAAATCTTAATTAAATTTAACTGTAATTCAAAATCTGTTAAACATAATTTATATAAGCAAGGAAAAAAATTAGTTCACTACCACCTATCACAACTCTTAACCTTTATATTTTGCAAATACAAAAATTGAAACTAAGAGAGGTCAAATAACTTGGCCAAAGTTGAAGTGTTATGGTCCCCAAGTTTCAGTGATATTTTCAATCTGAAATTGCTGTTCAATAGCTGTTGACATCATTTGTATAGACCGAATTTATCTGAACTCCCGTTTCAAATAATAACCTTTAAACTTATTATACAAATACTTTTAAAACATAAGCTTGATAATTTAACATGCTATGTATATTTTATATATATATATATACACATGATATATCATGATGTCATATATATGGTGTCCATAAAATTTGTGTGCAATTTCCTATGTTAAACTATTTTTTATTGCACCAAACTTTATGTCCACCTTGTATATCAAATATGAATATATTATACATGATTAGCTTTGTAAAAAAAAAGTCAGTATGCCATATAGTTCAGTGCCCTCCCCATTAATGTGACTACGAAGACATTTAGTCCTTTCCCATATTTTCTTCTAACTGCTTTATCAAAAATTCTCTAGTTTACGGGTTTGTCAACTAGATTTGTAATATTAAAATCTTTCCTTTCTCTGTATTGCTTAATATTTGTCAATACAAATAAGAGATTTCTTTCTATAGCCTGTTGTGGGTTATTTACACCCCCCCCAACTCCAAACGGTACCTCAAAATGTGGCTTTATTTAGAAATGAGGTCTTTACAGAAATAAGCAAGTTACTTTGACCTTAAAGGGGGGTATTTGGAACAAAAACAGACACACACAGAGGAAAGATAACATCAGGCACACAGGAGAATACCCACGGTGTGAGGGTGTGAAGCATCAGCAAGCCAAGGACAGCCAAGGACTGCCAGAAACCAGCAAGGAGCAACAAAAGACTCCCCTGGAGGTTTCAGAGGAAGCATGACCCTGTGACATGTGGATGTCACTCTTCTAGCCTCCAGAACTCGGAGACAATAATTTTGATGACTTAAGCAATCTAATTTGTAGTGTTTAGTTATGGAAGCCCTAGGAAACCGATACATATCCCAAGCCAACCCAATAAGAAAAAAACAAAAAACAAAAGAAATTCCTTTTATTTGCTTTTCTAAAGATCTTTTTTTTAGTTTCCAGTTTCTTTCTTGTCAGAGTATAAAAATTGGCATAGCTTATGCTAGTCTATGTTTCATATAGTGAAAACAGCACAATGTAGATAATTCTTTCATTTTCAAGAAAGAAGTATGAAGTAAATTACATAGGGAGCAGTTTCTCTTTGTTTAGTGAAGTATTTCAAGTTTCACCACCAAATATTTCAATGCATAGTAAAATACAAATTTATATCAATTTGGCCCCAATCGGTTCAGTTTGATGTCACTGATTTGATAACTCGTGGCTATAACCCAAATAATTTTTTCCCTCATTGCCCTGTTCCATTAGCCATGAGAGACTTGTATGTGATGATTTCTTCAGAAGGCCTCCCCAAATCACTCTTCCTATACACCTGGCTATTTCCTTAGCTCAAGACTTAACTGTCTCTTAGCAGACTCTTAACCACTTTTCCCCAATTTTATCAACTCTGACAAAGGTAAAAGATCCATTTTGTTCCAGTGGTGGCAGATGCCACATGTACACTAAAACTACCATTGCTGTATCATTTTAGGTGTTTTACATACTCTAATTTAATCGGGAATTACTTAGAAAGATTAAATAACAGACTTAAGTCATATATAAAAAGTGGTAGAGCTAGGTGGTACCTGTGGCTCAAAAAGGGAGAGTGCTGGCTCCATATGCCAGAGGTGGCAGGTTCAAACCCGGTCTTGGCCAAAAAAAAAGTGGTAGAGCTCTAATTAAAAGGTTATCCTCAAAAATATACACTTATCAATATAAGATGAGGGGCCTTGCTGTGTCCTCATATGGCAGATGGTGGAAGGGCAAGAAAGGAGGAGCCTTGTGTCCTTACGTGGCAGAGGAACAAGAGGGCAAACTCACTCCTCAAAGGCTTTTTTATGATGGGGATAATCCATTCATAAGGGTAGAGCTCTCATTACCTGAATGCTTCCCATCAGGCCACACCTCCCAGTACCACTGCACTGTATATTTAGTTTCTAACACATGAACTCTGATAAACTCATTCAGACCTTAGCAGTCCCTAATCCAGCTCTTTTTTTGTTTCCAGTTCTTCCATTTGGCATAATTTGTGCTTAATAGGACCTAATTAAAATTTCAGATATTTGATAAGAGTTACCAAATACACTAAAATTATACATCAGAATCATTGTAAGCACACTTAAACTTGCACATCAGCTAGTTGTGTATATATGATCGGTATTTTATGTTTGTAAAATTTCAGACAATTTTAAATCAGCATAGATTTCATTTTAACTTTTTAAAAATCACTTTATTGAGGTTCAATTAACATACAAAAAGTTATGTTATGTTTTTTTAACATACAAAAAGTTACACATATATATGAGTGTGTGCATATGTGTATATGTATATACACACACAACTTGAGTGTATATATGTGTATATATATACCCAACTTGAATCTGGAGATAAAGACATAAAGACGTACCTTTCTAAATCATTAGCACAATATGCCATACATCTATCCATTAGCTCCAAAAGTCTTTTTCTCACCCTGTTTATGTATTATTATTATTTATGTATGTGTGATAATAACACAACAAAAGACCTACCCTGTTATCAATTTTTTAGTATGCAATACGGTCTTGTTAACTGTAGGCACTATATTGTACAGTAGACGTTTAGGACTTAGTCATCCTGCTCAATTGAAACTTTGTACACTTTATCTAACACTTCCATTTTTCCTCCTCCCCAAAGCCTCTGGAAACCACCATTAGAACTCTACTTCCATGGGTTTGGCTATTACAGACTCCTCATCTAAGCAGTGTCCTGTCATACATATCCTTCTGTGTCTGGCTTATTTTGCCCTGTAGGTTCATTCAAGTTGTCTTAAATAGCAGGATTTTCTTCTTTCTAAGGGTGAATAATATTTCATTCTTTGTACATAGCACAGTTTCTTTATCCATCCATCCACCAATGGACATTCAGGTTGCTTCCAGGTTTGGGATACTGGGAATAATGCTGCAATGAGTGTGGAAGTGCAGACACCTTTGCAAAATCTAGTCCTGATTTTATTGATTGTAGATAAACACCCAGAACTAGGATTGTTGGATCTAACCCTGTACCTACCTTGTTGTAACAAGTTACAAAACAGTGTGTCAGAATGAGTCTTAGAGGTCTCTCTGTGTGTATATGTTTATATTCATGTTAATGCATTTATCACAAAACATTTGATGTTCTACAATAACTCTGGCTCCCTTGGGAAAAGGTCCTAGGAGAATGCTCACAGCATTTGTCATTCAAACTGGGAAAACTTTTGGGAAGGGAGTTGGTGGCACTTATTAACCATGATCCTGAGACAACAGGAACAATTGGGGATTTTAATGGCAAACCAGTCATACAGTCATACAAGTTATGCACCGAAAATTGCTGTAGCAGCAAGTTAAAGAGAGGGGAACTGACAAGAGTATTTAAAAGCATATTTTGTTGGGAAATGGCAAGGGATTGTGTAGAATGGAATAAATATGACACCACATTGGTCATAAAGACCCTGTTCAGATGTTTATAAAAACCTATTCATTTTTCCTCAACAAGTGTTTCTTCCAACTGAGTGCATCAAAGTACTCCACCACCTTCTGCCTAATAATCTTACTACATCATTCCTGGAAGGAAGACGGTACTTCCATTCACAGTCACCCAGTAAGTCAAAAAACAACACATTAGTCCACCTTGTGCTGTGGTTTCTCAAGATAGGTAAAAAATACACAAGCTTTTTTCCTTTAATTTTTTCTGTAGCTCAGTTGTTAACTGTTAGCCATCAGGAATAGAAATATTCCTTAAGGGAGCTAACATTCATCTTTTTCATTTCTAACTCAATCCAGGTACCACCTTTACAAAGCAACAAAAATATCAGAGACTCTTTTTTAATATTTAGGGTTAATACCAGCTTCAATCGTTTCATCTTCATCTTTATACAACTGTTAAACTTATAAATTCTGCCAATACTCAGGCTTTCTAAAGAAGTACCCACTGCAACATAACTTGCCATTTATTAAAGTGTAATATATAATGATACCTTTCAAGTGAGGGCTGTGTACGTGCATTCTTTGCAGATGGAGATTTACTGGAACAAATTCTAACGTTTTCTCTCCTTTGCTGCTACTTGATTTGAAAGAGGACCCTACATGGAAAAAAGATAGAACATTATTAGCAAATAAATAAATAAATGTGTGTGTGTGTTAAAAGTTATATTTGACAAATAAGTTATGAGAATTTCCGAAAGAAGAACATATCCTGTATTTAGGAGCTGCTTTTTCTCCCAGAATCTCAATTTTATTAAAGATGTATGCCAATTATTCTTACAATAATACCATGTGATAGGAATTCTTTCCCTTGATTCAAGATATTAGAATGAGAAATACAAGGTTTTTACAATTTTTTTTAAACCCTGACACTCCTATCTCCACAAAAATAATGTTTATGACTGTCTGCACATCACATACATGAAATGCAATTCAGTCTGAGAGTAAAATTGTTTTTCCCACCTGCTTCCTTGCTAAGCTCTGTCAGAATATCTTGGTACATATTCACCATTTGATCACAGTGAGTCAGGACATTTTTTCGTAGATTGTCCCAGTGCGGAGCAAGTTCACCAAGTTCTTTTAGCTCCTGGTTTCTGTTAAGAAGAGAAAAGAAAAGAAACTATTTTTAATCTTAATCCATAGACAACTCTTAATCATGGTTGTCAAATTAATAAAAAAAAATTGTTTCATCATCCTTCTCGGGAAAGCTTTGTGAAGTTATGAGCTTAAAATGAAGAAAGTATACCACACAACCATAAAACATTATGTCCAAGGCCTAAATAAATAAATAAAAAGTTAAATTTCCGGATAAAATTTTCACAAAGAGAGCAGATTTATCCTTAATATACAGATAGGACATTCAGTTAAAAATTAAATACTAACGTCCCAGGAAAAAAAGAATGGCTAAGTTCTAGGTTTTAACTATCTAAAATCAAAAAATGTGAGAAGGGCTGTCTGACTTGTTCTGGTGGAAACAAGAGATATTCAGTTAACCCAATTTACATCTATTATAGCTGTAATTAAAAAAAAAAGAAAACTAAAGTCTAAATACTAAATAAAGGATATTGTCAGATATGATTTTATTGGTCTTGGTTTCTTGTCCCAAGAGGACAATTTAAGTACATACTGAATGCGTATGTGCTGTTCCCTTTCTATCAAAAGTTAGAGCTAATCATCCCATTCAAGTTTGAATTATCAACTTTCATTTAAATCTCTACCCTTTAGCCAAGTTAATTTAAATCATCAGAATGCCTTTTTAGAATTATAGTGATAAATGGTCCAACATGCAGCTTGGTTAGATCTTCTATTCATTTCTGTAACCTTTTACCAACAACATTTTCATGAGGCTAATTTATCCAGTAATAATGAACCTTCTTTGCTATTTTGGCCGTGAAACATGCTAAATACCAAGCTAATAAATTCAGAAGCTGTAGAATCTTTAGCATTCTCTTAAATGCAGGAATAATGAATGGTGTGCAAAAATGTGACTTGCTTTCAAATGTTTGTAGCTGCCTTTGTTCTGCTTTGATAGGAATGTGCTGTGATATTGCTATATCTGATGTCCTTACAATTTTTGCAAATATTAATCTTATTAATTTTTCCCCAAAATTAACTTCATGACACAACATTCCTGGGAGAAAACAAAATTAAGTAGTAGACAATGAGAGCAAAAAGAGTTCATAACCAAAGGGGAAAAAGGAGGTCGGCTAAAGAATTGGGGAGTCTAATTCTCTGTTTATATTCAAATAGTAGAATATTCAGATTTGGAGGGAAAAACCCCAACAACCACTAAAGTAAACAATTTCCGAAACTTGAGCTACCCAGGTCTAGGAGAAATGGGGCAATTAGGTCAACCCCAGTTAGATAACCAGTGCAATCAGTCAAGTGAATATCTAAATATCAGGATTTTCTTACACAACAATAATAAAAATATTAGCTAAGTATTGCTGTTTAATACTAATGGATGTACCACCGGCTTACAATTTATGTTCTCTCTAAATCTTTATCAGGAAGAATTAAAAGGAGGATGGATAGGGTAGGGAGTAAGGGTGGTAGAGAAACCCCTGACTACACAGTGGGATACTGGGCAGGGGTTGGGTGTACTGCTCCTTGCCTAAGAGAAATTTGGCAATTAGTCATAAAATTTAGTATTTTGTGTGGAGTGAGAATTGGTATAGAAGTCCACGCTTCCCATTTGCCATAAATACATAAAGGAATATGACGAACCTGTTTAAGAGATGATACTACACGGGCATACATTCCAAAAAGGACAAAAAACTAACTAATGAATCATCTTTGCACATTGAGAGACATTCAAGTGTAAGAGACTACAAGATAAAGGTGTAATAAACTTTAGCAGAGTAATAAAGCAGCTGTAAAACAAAATAAGAATCACTATAATTTTTTTTTAATGAAAGACTAGGCACATTAATTTCATTAAAATAGATAAGGAGAGAAGACAATTTGGTGTGCCCGAATTAGTAAACTTTCTAATCAGGAAGGTTAGGATTATTTATTCATAAGTATATTTTAATTCGCCACTCAGTGTTCAAAATCTACCTAGATTAAAAACCTTGCTTAATATCTCAATTCAAGTTCTCTAGAAAACAGGGCCTGAGATCAAGCAATCCCAGGAGAATAAGACTGAGGTAAAAACAGAAGTGACACAGAAAAAAGCAAACAGACCCAAGGTGGTGCACTACCGAGTTTTGCAAAACTTCACATGAAAACACGCCTTACTTATTTGGTCATGTGGAGTGACTCTAGAGAAGTCATATGGACCCTTCGTACCTTAGAACAGTTAGAAGGAGAAAGCAACATTTATTTACCAGTTGCTTACTATATTCTATGTGTCACTGGTAAAATTAATCCTATGGGACATTAACTCCTCTAAGGTTGTATAATCTGCCCTGTATGGGTGTCCACTGGGGATGCAATACTGCAGTGGAGATAGAACCTTGCTGGAACTAGTCCAGTAAGACATGGGAACTGAAGGTACTATGGCTTCTTCCCTGGTGAGTGCTCTGGGGGTGTGCTAAAGCCCAGCCTTCACCTTGAAGGAGACTGATACAGCTAGTGGTGTTAACAGGTAAGGTGACAATGGAGGAAAAAGTGGTGAAAAATATGGACACATATTTGAGCTGAGCCAATATAGAAAAGCATGTAAACTGGGCCAAGGATAGGAGATGTCTTATACAACTCAGATGCACTTGGACCATTTTCTGGTATGCTGATGGCAAACAAAACAAGATCCCTCTGTCCTCCCTGGGAGGAAGTTCAAGTATAATCCTTCAAAGTGATGGGCAGTTGCAATTCCTTAAAGACTTAAAGAGAGGTGACAAACCAATCTACCACATCCATGCTCCAGCTAATCCTTGGGGCTTTTGTTGATATTCATCACTGGCCTCCTATGCCTCTCTCATTCTAGATCATCCCCACACTCTATCGGCACTTCAATTATTCTGAGTTGCTGCCCAGTGGGGCGTTGCAGACCTTAACCCTCAGATATTAAGCCCTAGTTTCCTTTCTCTTATAGAGCCTTGGTTGCTAACTGTAAAATGCATCAGAGACAGACTGACCAGGAGCCACTAATAATGGTGCCCTTCTCCCATGCACATCTGGCACAAGGCACTTCTAAGTTCCAGACATAGTTTTCTTGCTCAGATTTTGTAGCAGCAGCCCTATCGCAGTCCCAGCACTGCAGCAGAGTGTGGGGATCTCTTGCCATCTCTCCTGCCCTACTTTCATGAGGAACACACAAAAAGCAGATCACTGGAAACAGGTCAGTAGAATTCTAATTGGGTCACCTGACAGACCACTGCCACCCCTACCCTCTGAGGCCCCCATAAGAACCAGAATTCTAATTGACAAAGTATAACATTGTAAGGAAGGGAAGTGCAGATATCATAAGGGGGTCATTACTATTGATTATGAGAAGGGCCCACCCTTATTGCCACAACCGTGAATTCTAGCTATGACGAATACAGCATTCTATAATATATCACCTACTAGTTTAGCATATATGCTTCATCCTCGAGGTCAGCATCCCAATTCTAAGATTCTTTTACCGCCATGCTGGTGCCTTAGCTGAGCCTTTCATGATTCATATTATTAGGTCTTTGGCTTTTTTGGAGCATGTGGTGATTGTAAGATCATTGTTGCACCTTCTTGGATATAGCAACAAATGTCTATTAGGAGAAGCAACATGATGGAGACCACTGGACCAGTGGATCATGTGTTCTGTAAGCTGCCAGGTGTAGGTGCCAGCACTGGCACTGTGAGAGGAAAGGAACACACATATTCAGACTGCATTTTACCCATGTAGGACAAATTATTGCCTCCTTCGATGTGAAAGCACCATGTTGCTAAACAGCCATTGGATCTCTCTGGCACCATAGGAGAGGGCACCACATTAGTGGCTCCTTGTCAGTCTGTCTCTGATGCATTTGACAGTTAGCAGGGACAAGCTATATCAGTCATGGAAAGGAAGTCCATATCCTTGGGCCCATAAATAGTTCCTTTCTTCATCATCAGGGCCATGTCTTCATGGGCCTATTGCACAAACTCTGAGGAGCTGAGAAAGCAGGTTGGCTAATATCCAGAGTAAGAGCTAGTCTGTAGTATTTATTATCTGATAGACATAATTTTGAAGCACAAAACCACTTTGTGTTCACTGTTTTAGGCCCATCCACATATCTCTTAGTCACACCACATACATCCAATTTTCTAGTCTTTGAGGTCATTAACTCTTCCAATGTTCAATGCATATCTGTACCTAAAGTCATCTCTCTCTCCAAATGAAACGTAATCAAGCAAACCATTTGTTGATCTGCCCAATGGGTAGATTTCCTTCACTACTGACTTTAAAGTCCACCCACCAAATAAGGCTAACCCATCTTTATATCAGTTTGATTACTTTCCTCCTCCATGAATTACTCATGGAACTCCCATGAGGTGTGAGGTGGGAGAGAAACATCAGTGCCATAAGGCAGGTGATAGAAGACTCTAGAACACCTCTTTCTCATATATGCTCACACCTTCTGGATCTGCTTGAGCCCAGTTCCAAATGTATCACTACAATCTAACAGTGCATTATACCTACACCACATAATAGGACCAAATCTATAACCCTTTCACAATGGGCAGCTCTAGTCACACAGTCACTTTGTACCCCATCTTCACAGGTTCCATCTCTACTAGAGCAAAAGAAAAGTAGTTCCTGGATGCAGGAGGCACGGATACATTTCAGAACCCTAAAGGTCTGCACTGAAACTTCCCTCTTTGCATTTCCCGAAGATTTCACACTGCAGCATTGTTTATCACCATAGGTACTTTCATATTCAAGGATTTGTAACATGGTCTGGATCCTCTGCAATGTCCTCCTTGAATGGGCCCCTCTGACACTCTGCTTCTCCACCGATGGTTTACACACACACACACACACACACACACATGCATATTATGTAAAGGGAATGATTAGTGGCTGGTTCTAACTGCCAGACAAAAACTCTTTGTATGTGGAACATAAACATAACTTGAAGTAGAATTCCTTATGCTTATGGACCAAAAAAGCCTTTGTGTGTGTGTGTGTGTGTCATGTAACTTATTTTTCTCATTATTGGTTATTGTATCAACATATGTTAGAAATGCACAAGAACATATGCCAATTTACGCCTGTTGCAGGCAGTCCCCAAGTTACGCACACTGACTGACACATGACTTGCACTTACAAATGGAGGCTATTATAGGTAAGAGATTTAAGATGTACTTATTCCAACTTACATACAAATTTCAACTTAAGCACAAACCTAAACACCTATCTTGTTCATAATCCAGGGACTGCTTGTGTGTATTCCACTGTAATTATTAGCATTCCCTTTCATTCTTAAAATACACATAAGAATATCCAAGATATAGGCTATCAGAATTCATATTTTTTTTGGTGACTTTAAAGAAACTATAGACTCACAGATTGTTACTGCTGGAACGAAGTTCAGAAAACAATCTGAAACCTCTTGTTTCACAGAGAGACAAGGTAAAACTGCTTGCTAGTTTTAAAGTCCCTAGAATACCATATATAATCTCCACATCCACTTTTTCCTCACCTCATATATTTCTCTATTTTAAAAGAAAGAAACACCAAGACAAATAATAGAAAAATAAAAACAAACAACAGAATATACTTAACGAATATATATCAATTGAGTGGAATTTGGAATCTGTGCTATAAATTTATAGAACTAAACTTACAAACTTTCATGCATTTTAAAAATTAAAGCTGAACAAAGGATAAATTATGATTTGGGATGGATTCTTTGACTTCTGACTCTTTTGGTTTAATTGGCAATGCCTAGTAGGAGTGCAGTCCATGGTAAATGATATTTCTAAAACATATTCAAGTGCATAATAATGTCCAATATTATAAGATCCACTGATAACAGGGCCCTGTGCTTCAATCTCTGCATGTTGCCTCTTTGATATAAACTGCAATCTGATATTAATGTTACTTTTAAATACTCGTATGTCTTTACTAGGAATGGAAAGGCAGATTACCTGCATAAATGCATTTTTTATAATTTCTCTTTCCCCATTTATAAAGATTCTTATTTTACTCACATTAATAGTAGCTTCTATTTTCAAAAGCTCTTTCAATCACTGCTTTGCAACAATGAAATAATTCTTCCTACAAAACCCACATTCCTGCTAAACCAGTGATTTTCAACCAGTGTGCTATGAGAGGATCTTAGGTGTGACACAAAAATTCTTAAAGATTATTAAGTACAGTATTTGCAAAAGAAGTTCAAAGAACAGTAAGTATATCCTTTTTTTAAACTTCTTTTTAAAATCAACATAATTTAAGTGTGCCACGTAAGTGAATAAATTCACTGCTTTATTCTCACTATAATCTGTCTTTAAAACAAATCTTTTAATCTGTCTCCAACTCCTCTCAATTCTCCAAGAGTCCAAAGGTAGGCACAAGAAATTAGGAAGACTGAATATAGAAATATTAATAAGGTTAGGCCTCTTAAGACATTAAATACTTTTTGTCACATACTGCCATCTGTCCCATTTCCCTTTGCTACTTAAAAAAAAAGGCAAATCAGATAAAATAAATCTCCAACAGAGACAGATAATAGCTAGGATCTAATTCAGAAATATCTAACACACCATAGATCTTGGCATTCCAACTGCAAAGTATGACATTCTTGATCTTAATGAAATATTCATACAGATCTCTGGAAGTACATTTTGTTTTGTCTTACTTTGTTTAAATATTTCAAAAACACATGGTTTTTCTTTGCAGAACAATTGCAAGTCATTATGATCTTCTGAACCTCGCACCATGTAGGGGAACACCCTACTCATCATATAACGTGTTTGAAACAAACCACTGAAGAATATAAAGAGAACATAAGATTTTTAAAAACTGACTCTATGAAGAATGAAGAGAGTTTTAAAAAAAATGAGTAGGAGAGAAGCTAGAAGAAAAACAACCAAACCTGCAATACTTTTTTCCATTATAATGTATAAAACATTGGCTAAAAGATCAAATGGACAAGCAGTTTTTAAACTCTTCCTGATACCCCTGTGGCTGTTGTGACCACAGGGACTGGGCAGGGTGCTGGACAAAGAAGGCAAGTAAATGAATAAGTGTTGCATTCTTTCTCTTCCTCTGTCCACCCGCCAGCTCCCAAAGCATCACTTTTATTTGTACTGGAATTCTGGGTACAATTCTGCCTAAGGAAAAAAAAAGTTTCCATGGCTAAAATAAATAAAAGGTTTAAGACCATGAAAACAGAAAGTAGTAACAATAGGGGAAATTTTAGCTTCTGTTTAAAGGTTTTATTTAAAAGACAGTTGTAAAGCCCATTGATGATGTATTCAAGGGAAGATTGCAACATGAGGCCAATGTGCTCTGAGCCTGGCAGTGGGAGAGCCACTGTACCCACGCATTTTGTCCTCCCACAATCTCCTACCCATGTTCAGTATGAGCTTATTGGCTGAATAAATGAAAAGCCTGATTAAAGATTGTTTTGAGATTTTTCTAAAATTTGGGAGAAAGTCAGAATATAGACTAACCATACAGTGGTATATTGAGCTCTGCCCTAGTTACAATGGAGAAATGAGACATTGAATCCTTTAACCTTGTGTGATGGAGGTCTGTAATCCTGAATCAGCACAAAGATTTGAAAATTTGGGCGGCGCCTGTGGCTCAGAAGGGTAGGGCGCCAGTCCCACATGCCAGAGGTGGCGGGTTCAAACCCAGCCCCGGCCAAAATCCACAAAAAAAAAAAAAAAAAAAAAAAAGATTTGAAAAGTTTATCTTCATATGGAATTTCATACTGTAATGGTTAATTAATTTTATACATCAACTTGGCTGACCTACAGGGTGCCCAACTATTTGGTCAAACATTATTTTGGGGTGGCGACCGTAGCTCAGTGGGTAGGATGCCAACCACATACCCGACTCGGGCCAGCTCAAACAACAATGAAAACTGCAAAAAAAAAAAAAAAAGCCATGCATTATGGCAGATGCTATAGTCCCAGCTACTTGGGAGGCTGAGACAAGAGAATCACTTGAGCCCGAGAGTTTGAGGTTGTTGTCAGCTATGATGCCAGGGCACTCTACCCAGGGTGACATCTTGAGACTCTGTCTCAAAAAAAAAAAAAAAGTGTGCATGCACACACACACTATACATAAATGTGTATATATATGTATATGCACACACACTATACATAAATGTGTATATATGTATATAAACATAAATGTATCTATGCATATATTTATATATATGTAAATGTATATATGTATATGTTTATATATGTAAATATGTAAAATGTATATATGTATACATACATACATATGATGTTTCTTTGAGAGTGTTTTTTAAATAAGATAAACATATAAAATGTATATAAAATTTTAAATATATAAAATGTATATATGTATACATATATATGATGGTTCTTTGAGAGTGTTTTTTAAATAAGATTAAAATTCACATTGCTGAACTGAGTTAAGCAGGTTGCCTTCCCTGATTGAGATAGGCCTCATTCAATCAGATGGAATTCTGAATGGAACAGTCTGCTCCTTCTCCAAGTAAATGAGAATTCTCTTGCCCTCACACTGAGACTTTGGCTTTTTCCTGCCTTTGGACTCATACTGAAACATTGGCTCTTCCTGGTTCTAAGCCTACTGGCCTTTGGACACGGCACCACTGGTTTACTGTGTCTCCAGCTTGCCGATCCTCCTTGCAGATCTCGAGATTTGTCAGCTTCCATAATCATGTGAGCCCATTCCTTACAATAAATCATACATGACTTATAATGATATATATGTGTATATTTTTATGGTTTCTCTGGGGTACCCTGACTAATACACAAACTATTACTCTCTGCCAGGGGTAAAAGCGGGTGTGGTGATGATGAGAAGGGAATGACTCTGAAATAGTCTCTTTCACGGCCTTTATTCCTCCCACCCCCTCTTACAAATAATTTTCTGACTTCTTCGTAAGAAAAATGACTATAGAGATGTTCAACTTGCCTCGGGGGCACACTTAAGAAATCTTTCTTTAGTTCTGAGATCAAAGCACTACATGTAAACACTTCTTTTATTAGAAGTGTGAACCCAGAATAATACTACTTTAAAAACCTGGGTACATAAACTCACAAATTCCTGAAATTATGGAAAGTAATTATTGTAATAAAGAGCACCTGAGAATAATAGTTAATCCATTTATAAAAATGTAGTAAGACCAAATAGCCTGATAAAAATTTATATACCAAAGGATATAGCTCAATAATAAAGATATAAAATGTTATTTGAGATTGTTACAATTTAAGTAAATAAAATCATTTTCCCACAATGAGCTCTATAATACAATTTTGTCGAATAAAAATAGCTACACAATTTAAATAGAGCCTTTGGGCAGTTATCACACAGTAAAACTACACATGGCGTTCATGGGTGGAAAGTTTAACAACCAAACCGCTTTTATTCATTAGGCAAAATTAGAGCTTAAATCAAACTTAAAAGAAGTCATAAAAAATGTATCCACTAGGGAAAAAGTTAAATACTAAATTGTCAGTGAAGAATAGACTACATAAATGACTAGTGGGTGGCTTCAATTTCATAAAGTGGTTGGGTGACACCATAAAACCAAGCAAAGTTCAACTGGATGTCAAGTTTCATGGTATTTTCAGGCCACAATTCAAAATGCCTGTGCTTTAGCCCATACATGGATTAAAAACTATATTCATAAATCACAGGCCTATCTTTTTAAAAATTCATTTTTATAAATGACAATGTAGTTAATGTTATATCTATAAGCCACTATTTCACTGAAAAACAAATGGGTATTCTGAGTGGTCGTTCACTCTGATTTTAAGGTTAAAAATAACTGTGTATTACACTATACGCTCAAAAAGCTTCACGTTCTATGCAGGGACTAAGAATTGGAAACAGTCATTACCAGATTTAGTTGTAATCACAGAATCCATATCTGAAAAACAGCCAGATTCCATAATTTAATTTTAAGCAACTACATTAGAAAAAAAAAAGAATAATAATAAGTATGTCTAAGATTAAGAGCCTATTTGGTATTTCTGATAAAGTTCAATTGGTGTTTATTTATTCCCAAATAATATCTTGCTTACCTTTGGTAGTTAAAAGTTATGAAGGAAACATAGTATTTTTTAATATTTTAAAATTGGTGCTCTACTTATGTTTAAAGCAGTGGTATGAAGATTTCTCCCAAATCTCCATACATTCATTACATGCCTTTTCATTCTAGCCATGAAAATGATGTCTCCCTTCACCTTTTTAAAAAGTTATTACAGTTTCTGCCCACACCTTCAGAAACTGCAACATTTCTAGATATTATCCCTTCAAATTCCTATCCCTGGACCCACAGGGAGGATGTTGCCCAGTTATACTTCATAAGCAGATGGAACTCAGCAGTCTCCACTGGATGTTCTGTATCACAATTCTTCTCTCTCCCTTTTGACAATCAGGGTTAATTATGAATAGAATGTATCTCTTCATTTAACTTTTGCAACAATTCTCAGAGATCATTGTTTCATGGCTACACAAAGCAAAATAAAAAATTCACTCATACTGGGCACATTCAAATGCTCAGGAACCACACAGGGCAGTGCATGCAGTACAGGATGTTTTCATCATCATGGAAAGTTCCACTGGAAAATATTGTTCTAGTCTAGACATGAAAGAATATAACTAAGAAGTGAAGGAACTTATTCAATGCCACATGGCTAGTAAATGGCAGAATCAAAACTTGCACACAGGTCTTGTGAATGCAACTCTTATTATAGTTTTTATTTTCATTCTTGGCATGTCAGTTTCTCCTAAGAAAATATCCTCCAATAAGAGAAAAACATTGATTTGAAGTCTCCTGGCTGAGGGACTCATGTGAATGTAGCTTCCATCTTGCTCAAAAGAGTTACCTCAAATACGAGCTATTTTCCTCAAGTATGAACTACATAGACAGTCGTGTTTATACCAATTGCTGGGAGGTCAACGGACATAACAGAATTTTTATTTAACAAATATTTATGTAGTGCTTATTCTATGTCAGGTACTATTCTGAGCACTTTCCAAGTATCCACTCATTCGTTATTCATAACAGCCCGCTAAAGTGGGCACAATTAAGATCATCCTTACTATACACAGGAGGAATTTGAGGGGCAGAGAAGTTAAGCAATTCATGCAGTCACCCACCTAGTGAGTCGCAGAGCTGGCAGGACGCCCAGGTATTTTGGCTTTTAAGCCTGTATATTTTTGCTAAAACTACCATCACGAAATATCACAGACTAAATTGGTGGCTTAAATAGCAGAAATTTATTTTGAAAGAGTTCTGGAGGCTACAAGTTCAAGACCAAGGTGTTACCAGGTTTGGTTTGCTCTGAAGCCTTGCTGCCTGGCTTACAGATGACCACCTGCTCACTGCCTCACGGGGTCTTTCCTCTGCATACATTCTCCTCCCCATCGCCCTGTGGATCTCTGTGCGTCCAAATTTCCTTTTACGTATGGACATCTGCCAGATTGGATTTGGGCCCACCCTAAAGGACTCTTTTTAACATAATCACCTCTTTAAAGGTCCTATCTCCAAATACAGTCACATTCTGTAGTACTAGGGTTAGGGGTCCAACACATGACTTGGAGGCAGAAAGGCATAATTCAGTCCAAAACAGAGCCCAGGCTTTAAATTAGTGTGCTACCAGGATGCTCTGTTAGAAACATAATACGGTCTCTCTTCCACTAGAAACCTCAGCATAGAATGTATTTCTTGACATTACTAACCTGGGGAAAACACAAAACAAAACAAGGACCAAACTTGTATCTCGTCCACAAGGTTAAAGTAGGAAGTCTGATGTCAGTCTTTTCATTTTCCACATTAAATTCTGATGGGCCGGAAGACAGGAGGTGTTCGTGTTATGACAGCTCTTCTTTTTTAAAATCATAGCTGCCACTGCTCTGTATTTTAGATCAGTGCTGTCCGATTGAATTCTCTGTGAAGTTGGAGACGTTCCGTATCTGTGTGATCTACCATGACAGTGACTCGCCACACGCAGTTATTTAGTACTTGAAATGTTACCAGAGTGACTCAGACACTGAATTTTTAATTTCACTTAACTTTAAAAAATTTAAACAAGTTTACATACCCCAAAGCAGTAAGTGACTATGGCATTGGAAGGCATAGTCCTAGATGGTCGAACTAAGAGGCAATGAGGTTTTCTTTTTTCTTTTAAACCTGGCACTTTCCCACTATTCTCTACACGAAGGACTTATACTTATCTATTCAGTTGTACTGGCCAGAATGCTTGAGTCATCCTGAGGCCTTCCTCTAACTGTAATTCATCACCAAGTCCTGTTGATTTAGCTCCCTTGAAAAGCTTACACTTAGGTACATTTTTCCATTTCTTCCACCACCCCTCCCCATCACAAGCCTAGGCAACCACAATACCCTCTAACTTATTTGATCATCTACATTTTTCTCCCTTTTCCAAATTTAATCATGTTGCCAACAAATGCAGTTGCTTTTAGGGAAAATATTATAGTACTGAGTGCTTATGATGTGCTAGCTATTGTGCTAAATTCCAGGAACAATACAAACAACCAAATTGACAAGTTCTTCTTTTCATGTTGCCCAAAAGGCTCTAACTAATCTGAAGCCTGCCTATCATTCCAAAACAAATGTCTTACCTAAAACCCAACAGCTAAATGGGTTTATGTCCATAGAGAATTTGTGGCATAGTAGAGTGTGCTAGGAAGGCAGGAAGGGAGGGGTAAATCCACACCTTACGGGTGCAATGCACACTGTTCAGGTGATGGGCAAAGTTATGATTTGACTCAAACCATACACAAAGGCAATTTACGTAACCACAGCACTTGTACCATTGTAATAGTCTGATTTTTCTTAATAAGAAAGGATTAATAATACATGTTAAGCTAGGTTGTTGTTAGGAATAAAAGGACAATGAAAAAGAACTTACATACTGCTTCAAGCCTAAAAAAGAAAAAGAAAAATGTGTGCTTCTGAATGAGTTTTCCCTTACTCTTTCCTGCGAGGATATTTTAATTCCCCAAAAGTAAAATAAAACACATATTTCTACTGCCAGTGCAATGGCACTAAGCGCTCTCCAGGACTTCTCATTAAATGCTACCAAGAATCCATAACAACGAACGTTAACAGAGCACAGCATCTCAGCATCTGCCTGGGTACTAAGAGTTGGTAGAACAAATGCACTCTGCATGACAAATGCCGTCCCACGTGGTATTCTAATTGTGCAACAACACACGCTTTAAAAAATGAACAGAAAAAACTAACCATAATCAGATCTGAGTCAACAGTAGAGTCCTGATGTTGTGTTTTATGTGTCTTTTCAGATCCTTAAGACTAGATTACTCCAGAGAAAGCAAACAAGAGACAGAGACAGGAGTTCAAAGAGAAACTGATACAGACACAGAAAACTACAAAAACATCTATGAGGTTTATTTGACATATATGAGATTAAACAGAGGAGCAGGCTCCCTATTGCTTTTCCCACTAATCGACGTTTTTTTTTTTTTTTTTTAAGTCAGTAAAGATTTTCTTTGTGCCTTTGTTTTATCCAAGTATTCAAATGTCAACAGACATTCCCAAAGGCATGTGCTTTAGCAATGCCAAAGAAAACAAAGCATAAGATGAGGCCAGAGAAGTAGTTAGAAAGAAGATCATACTTGCCTTATAGGCCTTGGGAAGGGAAACTCTGTCTGGTGTTAAATACATTTTGAAAGAGTTCAAAAATCACATCTGAGAATACCAAATCATGTTAAATGGACAGGTTAAGTCCACTGTATAGTAAAAGTCTACCATGTATCTTTTTGCATAAAGAGGATATTTTTGAAATAGAATTTACTGAATTTAGAATTTTTAACATATACTTTTAAAATTTTTGTAAGGAATTCTTGAAATGCCATAATTTTGAAACAAATATCTTAAAACATTTATTTTAAAGAACAAATGTCATTTTAAATGATAACCACAAAATGCTTTATGATAGGTACAAAGTCAAAAAATTAAATATCTTACATCTTTCATAACAGTTTTATTGCTTAGAACCTAATTCAACAGTATAGGAAAATATTTAATTAAACATGTAGAATATCTCTAACACATTCCCTTCCCATTCACAGTAGCAACTATGATTTCAAAGCTGGGATTTTAAATATTTCACTGGTCATTTTTTTTTTGTGAATAATAACTTACTATGTTCAAAAAAAGCAAATTAGGATAAAGATATCCTTCTAAATAGATATATTTGTCATAATTCTAAAACCTAGCTCTAACATACAGAATATATAATATTTGAATTATTTAGTGATGAACAAATGAACAAAATATACATGATTATAATTGATACAACAATTTTATGACCGTGAATCTATTAAATACACAATATTTTATGACTGTGATATACAAGACAAAGCATGTATGTCCAACACTTTAAAAGTTTTGAGATATGGAGAATGTTCTTCTGAGCAAAGTATCACGAGAATGGAGGAAAAAGTATCCAATGTACACACCCCTATTATGAGACTAATTTAAACCTTTTATATGAAAGCTATAACCAAATAGCCTAGGAACATGCAGAGGGGGGAGGGAGAAGGGAAGGGGTAATGGGAGGAGGGAGGGGGTTTGGAGGGATCACTTCTGAGGTTTGTTCTATAGGGGTACAGGTGAAGCTTTCTAAGAGTAGAATGTGAACGTTTTAAAGCAATAACTGAGAAAATGACATGAAGGCTGTGTTGACCAGTTAGATGGAAGTATTTCAGAATGCATGTGAAAACCCCACACTGTACCCTAGAAGTGCATTAATGTACTTAGTTAACATTCAATAAAAAAAAAAAAAGATTTAAAAAAAACAGTTTGCGAAAGAAAATGTAGGGAGCCAGGTCCAGTGTCCCACACCTGTAATCCCAGGATGCTGGGAGGCTAAGGCAGGAGGATCTCTTGGGCTCAGGAGTAGAAAAAACAGCCAGGTGTTGTGGTGGGCACCTGTAGTCCCAGCTACTTGAGAGGCTGAAGCTACTTGAGAGGCTGAAGTAGGAGAATCATTTGAAGCCAGGATGCCTTGTCACTCTTGCCTAGGCAACAGAGTGAGACTCTGTCTCAAAGAGAGAGAGAGAGAGAAAGAAAGAAAGAAAGAGAAAGAAAGACAGGAAACAGGGAATTTGTTTATAATCCAAATTCAACTGGCTTCCAACATGTAAATTTTTTCATAGCAGATTGAGAAGACATCTTTAATTGATAAGCCCCTGGTGTTTATGGAATTAGAGCAAGGATAACCATTTGTACTTTGCAGATACTAATTATTCTGTTCTGATCTGATTAGAAAATCATGAGCATATCCTTTTATAAACATGAGGATTACACAACAGCCAGTAAGTAGTCTCAATGGGGGATGACTAGTGAAATGGAAAAAAAAGAGGGAAGCATTCTGTTGTTAGCATTTCTGCTTGTTAACTTGCCATTTCGAAGGCCCGTATTTGTATTTTTTGCTTTGCACTAAAATAGATTAAATCAAATTGCTTTAAATAAATCAGTTATTGTAAGTGTAAGAGTGAAATAACAAAAGCCTCCATCACTACAAGTTCTCCCTCGGTCTTGTCCCCCCTTAATTTCATCTTCCCACTTTCACATGAGGTGCTCCTCTCCTTTATGAAGTGCTCTGGCTTCATTCCTATTTCCTGCCAAATCGCTTCTATTTTAAAATGACATTTCTGGCCCATTTAAGATGTAAATCTGGCTTCCTGTCTATTTCTATGCCGGCCACGTAAATTTAGGACAGCATTTCACAGAGGCACTCAAAGTTTCAGAAGAAAATCAGACCAGGAAAAGCCCTTTGAAGTTGTATAAAGCCCCCTTTACTTCATTCACAAATGTAAAATAAAGTCACTTGGTTTCCTCTCCCTCAAAAAGACCCTTGGCTACAAAATTGAATCACATTTTTGCAGGTAAGTAGTTGGAAGCTTGAAATGGTCTTTGTGCAGGTAAAGGGCAGACATAAGAAATGTTTGTTTGAGACTCGTTGCCAGGTCCTGTTTCCCATCCCCTGCTAGCAGGCTCTCTCTCGTCCTGATGCACAATCTCAGTTTGTTTTCTTTTGTTTTAAGAAGGAATCATCCTTAAATATGACAGAAAAGAAAGCTACCTTAAAATAGTCTTCATTTCCTGTGTGTGTGTGTGTGTTTATTTCAGATGAATATTAGGGTACAAATGTTTAGGTTACGTTGTTTCATGTCTAAGGTGAAGTTCATGCTGTAGTTGAGCCCTTCACCCAGGAAGTGTGCTGAACACCCTCTCCTTTTGCACATTAGGTCAGATCCCACCAACACCCTCTCTCCTCCCCTCTTCCCTTCCCCTCTCCTCCCTTCCCCCTCACTAGAATATGTTTGTGTTTTTATTTCGTGTGGCATGTAGTTGTTTATCTATTGAATTCATGTTAGTATTGAGTACATTGGATATTTTTTTCCATTCTTATGATACTTTACTAAGAAGAATGCTTCAACTCCATCCACATTAACACAAAGATGTAAAAGCTCTATTTGCTTTTTACAGCCTAATAGTCCTCCATGGTATACATATACCACAGTTTATTAATCCACTCATGGCTTGGGGCATTTGGGTTGCTTCTACATCCTGACAATTGTGAATTGAGCTACAGTAAACATTCTAGTGCAAATGTCTTTGTGGTAAAATGATTTTTGTTCTTCTGGGTAATGGGATTTGGGAATCAAATGGAAGGTCTACTTTGAGTTCTTTGAAAATTCTCCATAATTCGTTTCATAGAGGTTGCATTAGTTTGCAGTCCCACCAACAGTATAGAGTGTTCCCTTCTTTCTACATTCATGCCAGCATCTGCAGTTTGGGGATTTTCTGACGTGGGGTCGTCTCACTGAATAAAACTAGGAGTTTCGTTCATGTCTGGGATCTAGTTGAATTCCAGAAATAATAGTTTCCAGTAAGTAGAAGTTGAGACGATCTTTAGGCATATACCAAAGAAACCCCAAACACATTGAAAATCATGAACATGTTCCATATACAGGTGCCTTCGATCTGTATAGAAGAAGGACATTTCCATCGTGCTTTTTCTTACAGTAGCAGGATTATTAGTTCTGTCAGGATTTGCTCTGATAAGGTATTTTATATAATTTTTTAAGAAAAATTTTTTTCCTTTCATTACTAAGCCATGCTAATCAGGTCGGTTTTACTCTCCATGGTTATGTAACAGAGGGATGCTACTTTCATCCAATAAGCTATGAGCAGCGGAGTCTACTATGAACCTACTCCCAATGAGTCATCAGTTCCCTCACTTAATGTCATAAATTTACTAAATTTCTTTTGATAATCTGTGTCATTGGTCTAAGCAGCTTCATTTCATGGAATTCTTACCTGACTTTCTGTTTTTCATGAACTAGAACAGAATGTCTTACTAAACACTGAAACGCTGGCAATTTAGTAAACAAACAGAAAACCAAATAAACAAACAAAATCTGTGATTAGGCCCCAACTGAGTGTTTCAATCTTCATGAACAAGATTGCTAATATCTTTAATAACATGATCTCTTCAGAAACAACAGAAATATTACATCAATTCATCCTTGTAGACTCTCCTGAGCTCCTTGCCTTCCATTTCTTTTTTATTTTTATTTTTTTGTAGTTCTGTTTAACGTAGTCTAAAATGTTCTTATAGTTTTACATGAATAGATTCAGAAGCTCATAGAAAATTTTGGGCCTTACAAAAGATGGAGGCACTTTGGAGGTCAAAGGAATTTTTGACTTATTTGAGGAAACAAAAATCCTTTAGACACCGATCCATCAAATCCCAGCATGGTTCTCTTAAAAACTATTCAATTTAAAAATTTCTTTAGCAGTTACTCCATATCACATGGGTGCTAATAAAATGTCCCTTGCCTAATGAACAGCTGTTATTATTGGTAAAGCTGATTGAAATAAGAGAGAATGATGGCCAGCTGCAAATGCATTCACAAGTGGTGAGAGAAACTGGCAGCTGTTATTCTGCCTGCTATAAATATTTTTAATTAAAATTTGCCTCCTGGTTTTCAATTTGTGTAATAGCAGGGATTTTTAGTTAGTTACTTCAGGCATAAAAGTATCTCTCTTTCCCCAAGAACAGCTTTTTAGCCCTTCTATTAAGACTGTTAACAACAATGGCGACACCTTCCTGGCTAATGGGAAAGTGGGTTGTGTGATGAAACTCTCATTCTTCTTGGGAACCATATGCACCTAAGAATTTCAGTTTTGTTTATATTTTTAATACTTGCATTTATAGATAAAAGTCTCAGATATCTAGGAAGAATTCTTATAAAGAGTGATGATAATGAATGGAATTATCTTAGAAGTATTGAAATGGGACCACCATTAGAAATAAGACACACACACACAAACATATACAGATCCTGCCACATATTTTCTTACTAAAATTTTGCCCTTTTGGCTTATAGGCCTCTCCTCTCCTCTCACTCTTGGACATCCGTTTGCTCTCAAACACTGATGACCTCTAGAGTTTAGTTCCCAAGTCATTTCAACCCTGGGTGCTCTCAAGTATGTTTAAGTGTAACAACTATCAAGATATTTTGTAATAATTTGTTGACATGCTTATATCTCTGATTGGGTCATCCTTTGATGAAGGACCTTTCTTTCCTACAGTGACTAACACATTGACACTGATAAGTTTCATGATATATATACAAAAAAAATTTTTTTAAGAAATATAATTAGATTAGTATTCTTGGGAGTCTTAACTATCTTAAAAAGACAATTGTGGGAATTAAAATTTTAAAAAGCTCCCATTAGTTTTATTATAATGAGATAGACATTTTATTATTGAAAACAAGAGAAGATTTTTGTCTTTTATGTGCAAATGACATCCAGCCCAAACAATTTGCTCTCCTGTAAAATAATAATATGTTGGATATAATGTGTTCCTTATTGGTTTAATTAATTTCCTTCCCGTGACCTAAGAACTGTGCTTCAGATATTGTTATGATGTATTATCCATACATCATTTTTACAACATAAATAACCTTTCAAACACATTTATCTGTGAAGAAACTTTATTCAAGCCTTTCTTAGCTGAGAAACCAGGTGAATGATCAGGGAACAAAAGACCTCTCATTTTACCTCACTGGAAAGAACCACTAAATTCCAGGTCTCTTTTGGCAGGGAGGTCCCACTTATGAACATAGACACCACCCCAGCAGGCACAAAATTGAACAGATATTTTTTCCCCACAAGTCCAACTCTTTCCACATCTCATGGTGGTCTGAAGTTCTGCCCCCTGCAGAGAATAGAGTGTTTGGTCTTGCCCTGAGAGATCCGGGCATAGTGTGGAACCAACCATCAGGATGGAATCTCTGACTAATGAGGAAGAAAGAGGGTGTGGGACGAAAGGGACACTCAGTGGGAGGAGGAGCAGTCCCCTGGTTATGACTATGCCCAGACAGTGGTAGTGTTGACCCTCAGTTCAGGCTGTGTCTGGTGGGATGGGGTGCAGAACCCCTGCTCTGATGGCACCAACAATGGGAGAGTGGTTGTCCCTGTGGACTGAGTTTGGCAGACAGGGTTGGTCCCCAGCCATGCTGGGCCTGCAAACAAAGGCTTGATAGGCATGGACTGAGACCTGAGAGCAAGGAGTTGGTCTCCTGATTCCAACAGACCCCTCGAGTAGTGGCTTACTGGGTGTGAACCAAGACCTGAGGGCTAAGGTGTGGTCCACTATCTCCAGTGGGGCTGGAGAGCAGAGGCTTACCAGGTGAGGACTAAGACCTGTGGATGGAGTGTGGTACCCTGACTCTAACAGAGCCAGGGAACAGAGACTTGCCAGTCAGTGGGCTGAGACTGGCAAGGAGAGGGCATTGTCCCCTGGCTCCAACTGCTTTAGCAAGCAGAGGCTAGCTGTGTGTGGACAGAGACCAGTGGGTGGGGGTGCTGACCCTGGCTCCAGCTGTGCCTGTGAGCAGAGAAGCAGACAATAGTGTGAACTGAGTCTGGCAGGAAACAGTGTGGTTCCCAGGCTCTAATTGTGCTTTGAAGCCCTTTGCCTTGAATTGTCCTTGACTCCCTCTCTGTTGGGCAGGGTTCACACTGCCTGAGACAATTTGGTTGGAACTCATGTCTGGGGCTGTCCAATCAGGGACATTCTGAAATTGACTTTCAAAGTTTTGTAGTGGAAAGGAACTGAAAGGTGGGGGCTGGGCACCACAGCTGTTTCTATCTCTTTACAGTAGAGATTTAAATCTAATAGTGTGGTTTCTTAGGATAAGGTAGAGGTTGGGTGATATCAAAACAGAGCTAGCCTGCATTATCTCAACAAGTAGGTCCTCAGAGTCTCCAGTCAAAACACTGAAAGGGGCCTTTGTAAGGTTGTAGGAGAAAAGCCACAATTACAAAGCCTAGAGTGTAGTAAGGGACTATCTCTACTACCTGCGAACCCCAATTCAATATCACCCTAGCAGTTCTAATAACCAAATAGCGGAAAATAAACATGGTGTGGACCCAACAGAAGAACTCTGGCAACATGAATAATCAGAGGAGATCAACCTCCTACTCAAGAAATGGCAAAGGAGATACAACTGAAGATGCCATGCATAGACAAATGGCAGCAATGTCAGAAATTGAATTCAGAATATGGATTGCAAATAAGATAAATAGAATGGAAGAAAGGATAGAAACTGAATTCTGAAGAGTAGTTCTAAAGTTGTCTCAAGGAATTAATGAATTCAAAGACCATGTCACCAAAGATATGGACACAATGAGAACAGAAATAGCAGAGCTCAAGGAAACAAAAAAGTTAGTTGAGAAACTCCAAACTATAGTAGAAACCCTCAGTAATATAGTTGACCAGGCAGAAGAAAGAGCTCTAAAACTGAGGACAAAGCTTTTGAATGTTTCCAAACACTCAAAGAGGAAGACAAATGGAGAACAAAAACTGATCATTTCCTGAGAGAATTGTGGGATCACTCCAAAAGATCAAATATTTGTCTTATAGGAATTCCCAAAGGAGAAGAGGATGGTCCTAAAGGTACAGATGCTCTACTCCAAGAGATTTTGAAGGAGAATTTCCCAAGCATTGCAAGAGATATAGAACTACACATAGCAGACAATTTCGGAACCCCTGCAAGACTCAATCCAAACAAAGCATCTCCTAGACAAATTGTGTTTAACTTTGCCAAAGTTAAGATAAAGGAGAAAATCCTGCAAACAGTCAGATGTAAGAAAAGCATCACCTACAAAGGGAGAAATATCAGAATAACTGCAGATCTCTCATTCAAAACGTTTTAAGCCAGAAGAAGATGGTCATTGACCTTTAGTTTCCTAAAACAAAACAACTTCCAGCCCAGGAAGTTGGGCTGTATCCAGCTAAACTGAGTTTTGTTTGTGATAGAGAAATCAAATACTTTAATGACATATACATGTTGAAGAAATTTGCCATAACTGAACCAGCTCTCCAGGATATTCTTATACCCATCCTCCATGATGATCAGTGCAATGCTCTACCTCCAAAGTAAACTCACCCAGAAATGTTTGAACAAAACCCGACTTTCACAGTGATGAAAGGATTAAAAATGTTCACTGGACATCCAAAAAATCATGACACCCAAAACACAACCAGGCTTATCAATTCTCTCACTTAACGTGAATGGTTTAAATTATCCTCTAAAGAGGAACAGTTTGGCTGACTGGATACATAAACTCAGACCAGATATCTGCTGTATACAAAAATCTCATCTTACCTTCAAGGATAAAAATAGACTCAGGGTGAAGGGATGGACTTGTATAATATAGGCAAATGGAAACCAGAAAAAAAAAGGGGGGTTGCGATTTTGGTAGCAGATATAATTGGCTTTAAACCAACAAAGATAAAGAAAGATAAGGAAGGTCACTACATATTTGTCAAGGGAAACACCCAACATGAAGAGATTTCGATAATTAACATTTTTTCACCCTACCAGAATGCTCCTCAATTTATAAAGCAGACCCTTAATGGATATGAACAACTCGATATCTTCCTGCACTATAATAGTTGGAGATTTTAACACCCCTTTGATAGTTTTGGATAGATCCTCCAAGAAGAAACTAAACAGAGAAATAGTAGACTTAAATCTGACCCCAGAACAAATGGACTCTACAGACCTTTTCAGAACATTTCATCCAAATAAAACTAAATGTACATTCTTCTCATCAACCCATGGGTCATCCTCCAAAATAGATCATATCCTAGGACACAAGTCTAACCTCAGAAAATTTAAAGGTATAGAAATTATTTCTTGTATCATCTTGAACCACCATGGAATAAAAGTTAAACTCAATGGCAATGGGAATCTTCATACTCAAACAAAATCATAGAAGCTAAATAAATCTTAGGCTGAATGCTAGCTGGGTCAAAGATGAGATTAAGAAGGAAATCACCGAATTTTTGGAACTAAATGATAATGAAGACACAAATTATCAAAACCCATGGGATACCACAAAGGCAGTCCTAAGAGGGAAATTTATATCGTTGGAAGCCTTCATCAAGAAAACAGAAAGAGAGGAAGCCAACAACTTAATGGATCGTCTCAAGCAACTGGAAAAGGAAGAACATGCCAATACCAAACATTCCAATACCAAACCCAGCAGAAGAAAAAAATAACCAAAATTAGGGTAGAATTAAATGAAATTGAAAACAAAAGAATCATTCAGAAGATCAACAAAACAAAAAGTTGGTTTTTTGAAAAGATTAACAAAATTGATAAACCTTTGGCCAACCTAACCAGAAATAGAAAAGTAAAATCTCTATCATCTATCAGAAATGATAAAGGAGAAATAACAACAGAAACTTAAGAAATTCAAAAAAATCCTCAATGATTACTACAAAAATCTCTATTCCCAGAAATATGAATTCTGAAGGAGATGGACCCTGGAAGCATGCCACCTTCCTAGACTCAACCAGAAAGCATTAGAAATCTTGAATAGACCTATATCAAGCACTGAAATACCATCAACAATACAAAATCTCCCAAAAAGAAAAGTCCAGGACCAGATGGCTTCACATCTGAATTCTATCAAACCTTTCAAGAAGAACTAGTACTTATATTATACAACCTTTTCCAAGCATAGAAAAAGAAGGACTACTTCCCAACACATTCTATGAAGCAAATATCACCCTGATCCCCAAACCAGGAAAAGATCCAACAAAGAAAGAAAATTATAGACCAATATCATTAATAAGTATCGATACAAAAATATTCAATAAGATCTTAGTAAACAGAATTCAACAACACATAAAAAAAAATTACACACCAGGATCAAGTTGGTTTTATTCCAGGGTTCCAGGGTTGGTTAAACATACACAAATCTATAAATATAATACATCACATCAATAAAATAAAAAACAAAGACCATGTGATTTTCTCAATTGACACAGAAAAAGCCTTTCATAATATCCAGCATCCTTTCATGATCAGAATTCTTAAGATAATAGGCATAGAAGGGACATTACTTAAACTGATAGAGGCCATCTAAAGCAAACCCACAGCCAATATAGTATTGAATGGTGTAAAATTGAAAACATTTCCACTCAGATCAGGAATGAGGCAAGGATGCCCACTGTCTCCACTGCTGTTTAACATAGTAATGCAAGTCTTAGCCATCGCAATCACAAGAGAAAGAGATCAAAGTTTATCCATATAGGGTCAGAGGAGATCAAACTCTCATGCTTTGCTGATGACATGATCCTATACCTGGAAAATCTCAGGAACTCAATTTCAAAACTCTTAGAAGTAATCAAGGAATACAGCAGCATCTCAAGACACAAAGTCAATACTTATAAGTCAGTAGCTTTTATATATACCAACAAGACTGAAGCTGAAAAAACAATCAAGGACTCTATTCCTTTTACAATAGTGCCAAACAACATGAAATATTTGAGAATTTAGCTAACAAAGGACATGAAAGATCTCTTTAAGGAGAACTATGAAACTCTAGAAAAGATATAGCTGAAAATGTTAACAAATGGAAAAACATACAATGCTCATGGCTGGATAGTATCAATATTGTTAAAATGTCCATATTACCCAATGCAATCTACAGATTTAATGCAATCCCTATTAAAGCACCATTGTCATACTTTAAGGAACTTGAAAAAATAGTACTTTATTTTACATGAAATCACAAAAAACTTGGAATAGCAAGTACATTACTCAGAAATAAAAACAAATCAGGAGGTATCACATTACCAGACTTCAGGCTATCCTATAAATCTGTAGTGATCAAAACAGCATGGTATTGGCACTAAAACAAAGCAGTAGATTTATGGAACAGAATAGAAAACCAAGAGATGAACCCAGTTGCTTATGGTTGTTTGATCTTCGACAAGCCTATCAAACATATTCAGTGGAGGAAAGATTCCCTATTTAACAAATGGTATTGGGTGAACTGGCTGGTGACCTGTAGAAGATCGAAACTGGACCTCCACCTTTCACCATTAACAAAAATTGATTCTCACTGGATGAAAGATTTAAATGTTAGAAATGAAACTATAAAAATACTAGAAGAGCGTGCAGGGAAAACACTTGAAGAAATTGGCCTGGGAGAATATTTTATGAGGAGGACACCCCTGGGGAATTGAAGCAACACCTAAAATCCATTACTAGGATCTGATCAAACTAAAAAGCTTTTGCACAGTAAGGAAAGCAAAAAGATAAACTTCAGAATGGGAGAAGATTTTTGCAGGTTATTCTTCTGACAAAGATCTGATAACTAGAATCTACAGAGAACTCAAACTAATCAATAAGAAAAGAATGAATAGCCCTACTTCTATGTGGGTAAGAGCCTTGAACAGGAAGTTCTCTGATGAAGACCGGTGCATGGCCTACAAACACATGAAAAAATGCTCATCATCCTTAACCATCAGAGAAATACCAATCAAAACCACTTTGCGATATCATCTAACTCCAGTAAGATTAGGCCACATCACAAAATCCCCAAACCAGAGATGTTGGTGTGGATGTGGAGAAAAGGGAACACTTCTACACTGCTGGTGGGAATGCAAGCTAATAGGACCTTTTTGAAAAGAAGTTTGGAGAACACTCAAGGTCTACACTAAAAGTAGACCTACCATTTGATCCTGCAATTCCTCTACTAGGTATATACCCAGATGATCAAATATTATTTTACAACAAAGACATTTGCACCAGAATGTTTACTGTGGCCCAATTCATAATAGCCAAGACATGGAAACAACCCAAGTGCCCAGCAACCCATGAATGGATTAACAAATTGTGGTATATGTACACCATGGAATACTATGCAGCCATAAAAAGGTAGAGACTTCACGTCTTTTATGTTTACCTGAATGGAGCTAGAACATATTCTTTTTAATAAAGTAACTCAAGAATGCTGAAGAAAGTATCCAATGTACTCAATACTACTATGAAATCAATATATAACCACATACACACTCATATGAATGGCAAAACATAACTATAGTCCAGAAAGAAGGGGTGGGGAGAGGGGATACGGAAGGAGGGATGGTATTTGGTGGTATCTCACCTAATGTGTATGATGTAATGGTACATTTCACAATGATTAAGAAATGAGTATAATTGTGATGGATGTGTTACTTAGTTCAATGTAAACATTTTACACTGTATATTGAAGCAGTACCCTGAACCCCATAAATGCATCAATGTACAAAGTTATGATTCATAAAAATAATGAAATGAAAATAGGCAAATGTGAAAAAGAACTAACTTATAGAAATGATACAGCTAAAAGGGGGAATAGTGAATTGAAAGTGTTGGGACTTAGAAAACAATAGATCAAAATATGGCACTTGGACAAGGAGAAATGAGGAACCCTCCAAGCCTCTCTGACATCCTTCCCTACCTCTATCTCTCAATTCTCTGTTTCTCCCAAAGTACAGGATAAAGTTGTTCTCTGCATTCTCTTTTCTGCCCAACATCTAGACCTGCCAAAGAAGAAAATAATTACCTCTGGTCTCTTCAATGAGTTATCATTCCCTGAACTCATATTGTAGGAAGAAAGACTGGTCTGTCAATATACCTGGGCAGATTTGTCACAAAGCATTTCTGCTCTGTGCATCCAACAGACTTTGTCCCAGAACATAGTAAGTTCTTCAAGCCCATTAAATCTCTCTAAAATCATCCACACTTCCCCCATCTCCCTTACCCCATGAAGAAGGGTATATAACCTGTCACCATGTGTACCCTGTTGTGTGTTGCAGAAACTCCATGACTTTTCCATGTACATTAATAAATCTCTATGACTTTTCTTCCATTAACCTGTCTTTTGTTTTTCATTTTCAGCAAACCTTCAGAGGGCAAAGGAAAAGTTTTCCCCTGGTCCCTACAAAATCATCTCTAAGGAAATGGTTTAAAATGAAGCATAGACACACACAGAAATACCAACTATTGAAGAGTGGTTAAGAGGAATGGGGTACAGAATAGATAAAGAAAACTCTCCTGGAAATTCCAAAAAGAGATAAAAGAGTGAGGAAGAGATAATATTTAAGGAGAAAATAGATGAAGATTTTCAGCATTTATGAAAACACGAGTTTACAGACTGAAAGCACATAGGTTCTTTACTTTTCAGAGTAAAGAAAATAAAATCTGGGTTACACCTGTGGCTCAGTGAGTAGGGGACCGGCTCCATATACCACGGGTGGCAGGTTCAAACCCGGCCCCAGCCAAACTGCAACAACAACAACAAAAATAGCTGAGTGTTATGGAGGGCACCTGTTGTCCCAGCTACTCAGAAGGCTGAGGCAAGATAATCACCTAAGCCCAAGAGCTGGAGGTTGCTGTGAGCTGTTGCACCATGGCACTCTACTGAGGGCAACAAAGTGAGACTCTGTGTCTAAAAAAAATGAAAAGAAAATCTATATATAGATACACTGTGGCAAAACTACATTTCATAGGCAAAGAGAAAACTTTAAAAGGAACAAGAGGAAGAATCGGAAATCACTTACAGAGGAGCGATTATTAGCCTGATAACCATATTGCTATCAACAGCAATTAACAGTAGGAAAACATGTGAATAATATCCATAAAATGCTGAAAAGATATGAATCTAGGATTCTAGAATGCATCAATGATGCATTCTAGAATCTAGAATTACCCAAGGGAATTTCTTCAAGTGTGAGAATAAAATAAAGGCATTATTTTAAAAAGGCTAGAAGAGTTTAGCCAGTACACACCCACACTGAAAGGATTACTCACATTTCAGGAAGGAAGGAATTAGATCCACAGAAAAAGAGTGGCAGTAGTGAGCAAAGAAATTTGTAAACATGCAATTAGGTCCAAATGGGCATTAACTTTAAAATAAACAAATACAGATGTACCCATTTGTGTGTTTTATTTGATTAATTGAAGGATATTTAAAAAGTAATGTGTGATCCTCCTGTTCTGCATTTTATTCCATTGTAAGGGTAATGAATGGTTAAGGACAGGGAAGGAAATAGGAAGGAAGGGAGGGAAGGAGGAAGGGAGGAAAGAAGGAAAGGAGGAAGGAGGGAGGGACCTACCATTGTACAGAAACTATGTTATATAAAAATCTCATGGAAATTTATAGTCAAATTAATAGAATTAATGAAGCTCTTGAATGCTTGCTACTTATAATATTGATATATAAAAGTTAATTACATTCCTAATTGTCTACAATAACAGAAAATGTAACTGTAAAAGCTATTTAAAATATGAACAAAATGGCTAGATGTCTAGGAATGCATCTAAAAGTGTACAGAAGTGTAGAACCATTATGGAAAGACGTAAGTATCCCTAAATTAAGTGGAGAGACTACATCATGCTTGTGGATAGAAAAATTCAATACCATAAGATGTCAGGTCCTGCCAAATTCACGGTAAAATTGTGATCACAGACCACAAATCTAATCCCAGCACCCAGGGATGTGTGTGTTTCTGTGTAACTTCAGAACTGATTTTAAACATTTAATTAAAAAGGAAAGGAGCAAAAATTTCCCAGGCAATTTTTAAAAAGAAGAACAATGTCCAGAAAATCCCTTGGCTAGGTTTCAGTGCTTATTATTTTTGAAAAGAACAGAGATAAGTAAACCGGTGAAACTGAATAGAAAGCCCACGTAGGGCAACCTGATTTTTGACTGAGGAAGCATTGCAAAGCCATGAGGAAGGACAATTTAATCAAGAGTCTGCAACTACTGGTTTTCCATTTGCAAATAATACAATTTGATTCTCACTTCATACTACACACAAAATTCAATTCAAGGTGAACTAAGACAAAAATGTAAAAATAAAATCTTGAAAGATACAGGAAAAAGTGAGAATATTTAATGATCATATTTTGTAAAGAGAAAAGAAAATTAACAGGACACCCAAATCTCAAACATAAAGGAAGCTATTTACAAAATAGATTACATTAAAATTTAAAATGTCTATTCATCAAAGGATACCATAAAAAAAGAAAAGAAGAGCTACATAATAGATAAAGTCATTTGCAACACAAAGTTATATCATTTTGTGATTATTAGATTAGTAAAATTTGAAAGCTAAAAAGCAAATATTGGTGAGTATAGGGATAAAAGGGAATTTTACTTACAGCAATGAGGCAATACTTATGAAAATTGAACTTGAATATTCAAATATGACCTAGTTATTTCATTTCTAAATATATATTCCAGAGCATTTCTTATGCATTGCAAACATACAGTGCCAAAATTAACAATTAAAAGTTTCTATAAATGGTAAAAAATATACCAGAATATATTTATAGCACGTTAGAAGTTAAAAGAAATGATTAAGAGCTACATATACTGTTATGCCCGAAATTCCCCCAGACTCCCCACAGACACACTCCGATGTAAAAGGCACGAGGTGAGTTTTATGCAGGCCCGGGCCTGGACTCTCCTGGCATATGCAAGCCAAGGAAGAGCCCCAAACCTCGGGTGCGGAAAGTTTTTATGGGGTACAGAAAGCAAGAAGGGTAGGGTCGGATACAAGTACACTTTTGATTGGTGGTTGATGATTTCATTAGTAAAGGAGGATTTGCATTGGTGGTTGGTGATTTTATTAGTAAAGGAGGATTTGGATTGGTACAGGTGAGGGGTGGGGGATTTCTTAACTGGGGGCTAGAGGTGGTACAGCCTGATTAGGTAGCTGGATGGAAATACCTGTATTTCAAGGAAATAGAAACTTACTGCTTATTATGGCAACTGTTTGCCTAAGGTGACTCAATTAATGGCTCAGTGGCTGTGCAACCTGGGGTGGGGGAGTCACCAGGGAGTGGCCCTGAGGGCTAGGAGTTAGGAACAGAACTTATGCAGTAAACAGTATGTGCAAGGTATGCAGTAAACAGTATGTGCAAGCAGGGGTGGAGGAAGGTAATAGCAGGGGGATTGAGGTGAAATAGATCTTATGCAGTAAACAACAAAATGGCGTTGGTCTGGCCCTTTCACTCATGCACCACCTATAAGGAAAAGGCTGCTTGCTGAAACATGGTCATAGGTCTTTATCTGAAAAATCTCCTTCCATCACCATGGCTGCAATCCCCATCCCCAACTAGAGCCCAGACTCAGGGAGGCTCTCAGGACTAGAGCCAGAAGAAAGCCTCATTCCAGATATATCCTCAGCAAATCAATGATTTCAGAATTTTTTTATTACTTTTGAGACCACCTGTAATTAGAAAAGCAAACACTGAAAGGTAATGCTGTGTATTGTTGGCAGAGGTCTTTTGTTCTCTTGGCTGCTTTATAAAGACTGATACCACATTGTGGTCCAGTCAAAAAGGCCCTAAAGCAAGTGTGGAGGACCCTATAGGAAAAGCATGAGCTCTCTCTGGAGGATTCTCTCAAGTTAATCATTGTTAGAAATTACTAATTCTTTTTTTTTCCTCAGTTTTGGCTGGGGCTGGGCTTGAACCCACCACCCGCAGGATATGGGGCGAGTGCCCTACTCCTTAAACCACGGATGCCACCCAGAAATTACTAATTTGTAATCCCAAGAGGAACACTGATGCAGAAGACAGGTCCCTATTGTCAAGTTTATAAGCTGAGCCTGCATTTGTAAATCCCCTCTTGAGTTGGGTGTCATTCAGTAAGACACTCACAATTGACACCACTCTCCACCAAGAAAACCATGTGTATTAAGCACATGGTCACATTTTCATGCTTGAATTAATGTGAAAATAAACCAACAAATCACCATACCTATTTCAAAGACAAGTGACTTTATCACAGCTTTAGATGGGGCTCTTCCTCTAGTGGACACTCAGGGTGACTGGGAAGATACAAAGTAACCCAGAGTGCATTGGAGGTGGTACTCATGGGCTTCTCACAGGCTGGATGGTGTGGACACAGCACCAGAGGGGACTGACTGGGGGAACCAGACTGTAAAAGGAGAGGACCAAGAAGGGATGAGACTCCAAGTGCCCACTGTGGAGCTAAGTGTGCAGCGAACACTCAGCATGAGCTGTTCTCCCTGCAAATGTACCAAGCTTTGTGCTATTATTGAGGGACAGCATTCCATCACCCCTCGTGCTCATACTGAACGCTAGCTAAATTAGGTCTGTCTACTTAACATCCTCCAAGACAATATCAGCCTACACAGACCCACATGGGCACTTCCCTTTTACTGTGTATGGTTTTGCAATTGATAAATATATCTTTATATTGGGATACTGGATTTAATTGCAGATAAATAATTTTATTATAATTATTCACTGTTGCTATTTTGTAAGATAATCAATTATAGATATTTTGAAAATATGATATCATGCCATTTAGAAATGTCATGTTACCCATGTGTTTTATACCTCTGCTCCAGTCTCAGATCTCCACCCCATGTATTTCATTAGTTAGTGGCTGCCCCATCCGCACAGGCTGGGCAGGGTGGGATAGTTCAGAACAGAGCGAGGCCTGAACTAGGAGCTGAGAACATCACAGAACCACATGTGCTGCTGCTGCCACCTTAATCATCAAGGCACAGAATTTTCCCTTGTTTAGGTGCATGTTTTTATTTAGAAACTAGATTCCATAGTCACTGGGGTTAATTATATTTGTCATTAGTTCTTTGTTATAAAAATTAATGATTTTTTTTTTTTTGAGACAGAGCCTCAAGCTGTCCCCCTGGGTAGAGTGCCATGACATCACAGCTCTCAACAACCTCCAACTCCTGAGCTCAAGCTAGTCTCCTGCCTCAGCCTCCCAAGTAGCTGGGACCACAGGTGCCTGCCACAACGCCTGGCTATTTTTTTGGTTGCAGCTGTCATTGTTGTTTGGCGGGCCCAGGCTGGATTCGAACCCTCCACCTTAGGTGTATGTGGCTGGTGCCTTAGCCACTTGAGCCACAGGCGCCAAGCCAAAATAAATGATTTTTAAGAGAAGTTACTGAAATACATTTAAAAGTAACCACTATAAATCATATATTTTCCATTTAGTCTTTCTCTTCTGCTGTGTTTACTCTTATTATGGAGGCGAGGTCTATGTACAACCTAGGCAAACAACAGTGAGATAGGACCTGGTGGGAGCTGCTCTCAAGTGAGCATGAGGGCTCTTTAACTCGGTTGTACAAGAAAGGCTTAGCCAGGGTGAAACAGGGGACAATAAAGTGATATCCTGGTCTCCTGACCCATCCTGCAGAGCTCTTTTCAAGTACTAGGCTATGGTCAGTTCCATGACCAGGAAATGTCCTAGGGCAAAGGCACTAATATTTGTGTTATATTTAATCATCAAAAAACTTTTGCAGGTAAAAAGAAATAGTGAGCAGAATGCTGCTGTGTTTTTGGCTGTGGCAGCAGTGCAAGCCAATAATTAGAAAGGGGAAAATGAAGGGGTACAGCCCCGCATGCTCAGACATGGTAGTTTAGCCTCATGTGCTCCCTGAGGAATGTGGCCCTAAGATGGAATTCCAATACTCTGAGGACATAACCAGGCCTTTGGAAATGGAGAAACTTCTCAGAAAGGAGTATGCTGAGGGCCACACTGGGGTAGCTGGGGGTTAAACACCTGTTGAGGAACTGGGCAGCTGTACTTTGCTCCTTTCTCCTCATTAACACAATAGTTGCTAGATTTAGTTCAAGGAAATGGGCTAATGGAAAGACAGCCTGGCGAGTTTGTGATTTAGCCCCAAGCAAAACGTTCTCAATGTGTATCAGTTGCATACGTGCTCAGCAGTAATTGTGCTGAACTGGAATTTTTATGGCAATTTCCATGATCTTACTTTGCTTTATTAACTGTTTGATATTTTAAACTTTTATCAGATGTTTTAGAGTATATAAGAGAATCCATAAAGATAGGTAATTACTGAGTGCTGGAGTGAGCCTCAGTCTCCCTTTTACGCTAATCATTTCCTCTGCAGCACTTTCCTCTGCATCACAGACCAGTTAGCCCTGAGAACAGCAACACCACTGATCCTGCCTTATAATGTGGAGAGTGTGTAGAAACTCTGTAGATGTAGATAATGCAATAAATACATATACACACACAACTTTACAAAGAGGTGGCCAACATGTGCAGTGTATTTTGTAAATATTTTGTAATGAATATTTTCTTAATGTACATTTAGCTAAAACTTCCCATTTTCCCTATGTATGGCAACCTGTAGGATAGCAGATTTATTTTTATATATGTACACACACACAGAGGGTGCCAAGAAAATATATATACATTTCAAGAAACGGGAAACCTGTATTAAAATTGTAACCCTTGATATATACCTAAAATATTTGTTATTTTATAAATTGTATCTTGTATCTCATGTAATTTCAGAAGTCCAACATGACTTGGACATTATTTTAAATTTTTAGTTTTTTGTTTTCTTAAAATGTACATACATGTTTTGGTACCATGTGTCAGGGGGAAGGTATTATATAACATGATGGGTTTGGGGGCCACATGTTTGGTTTTCCATCTTGGCTCCTTTACTTAGGCACCCATAAGCTCGGGCACATTCATCTCTGTGTCTCTTTTTCTAAACTGAAGGAAAGGGGATAGTAATTAAACAATGCCATATGTCTGTGGTGATTGTCGAATAATTCCATGCATGTAAAGTGTGCTGTACAAATGTTCATGAATCTTAATTATCAGTAAAATGTCTCACTTTAGATTTCAAACTTAAGAAAAATCAGAGAGTCATTCAAGCCTAGGATTCTGAATTCCCAGGCCATTGTTCTTTCTGTGACAGACACCTGCTTGGCCTAAAAACAATCACTTCATGTTAATTCAGACCCAGTTTTGAAAGAATCAGATAAGGTTTTCAACATTGCTGTCTGTGTCTGCCTGAGTGCTCACCCAGTGGTCACTCCACAGAAAAGAGCAAAACAGGGCACCACTGTCCTCCAGAATTGATCAGCTGCCTGGCTCAAGGTCCACAGATAGGATGACCAATGAGAAACACAGGAACACCAGTGAACTGGGAGGTGGGAAGCTTATTACTAAAAGTTTGGTATCCTACACTCTGTGAAAAGGTATTTCCTTATCTATTTTTTTTTTTTTTTAGATGGAGCCTCAAGCTATCCCCCTGGGTAGAGTGCCATGGCATCACGCTCACAGCAACCTCCAACTCCTGGGCTCAAATGAGTCTCTGCCTCTGCCTCCCAAGTAGCTAGGACCACAGGTGCCCGCCACAACACCTGGCCATTTTTTGGTTGCAGCCGTCATTGTTGTTTGGCGGGTCCGGGCTGGGGATTCGAACCTGCCACCTTAGGTGTATGTGGCTGGCGCCTTAGCTGCTTGAGCCACAGGCGCCAAGCCTCCTTATCTATTTTTAACAAATATTGGTGCCTCTGCCTTTAGAAAGTTTCCTGGTCATGGAACTGACCATAGCTTAGTGCTTGGAAAAAGCATTGCATAATGGGTCAGGAGAAATAAGTCACATGATACATCAAAACAACATTAACAGAGGAACAATTTTTCATGATACAGCCTTTATACCCAAATTTATACAATTATCTCTTTGTATAACTTGTATTTATCTACTTGTTCATGAGTATAAATAAATGGTTAACAGTCTCTACTAATTCATTATATTTAGTATTGCCTGTTTAAACAATGGCTAATCACTGGGTGGCCAAGAAGAAAATGACTTCACTTGACCAGTATTTATCTCTGGAAAGGTAAATAGTTCTGGGGACCAATTATAATTGATATCTTTATGATTCTGGATAACTTCAAGAGTATAAAAATGTGTTTTGTTTTATACACTGACACATAGACAATACACATTCTTATTTTTGTTTTTGAAATTAATATATGAATAGAAATGGCATACCCCAAATTTACTAAAATAAGTACACATTTCACAAACAGGAGAGAGGGAAAATATATTACAAAATATACTTTATTGTGTGAATCAAAATCAGCTCCACCATTCTGGATTTCCTCTAAATTTTTAAAATTAATGATTTTAATGTGTTCTTAATTAGGTAAAAACTGGATTAAATTAGACTTTGCCATATTTCCTCCAAGGGGATACCTAATTGGAGGAAGTTTGAGAGGTGCAGGATGTAATAGATAAGTATATATATATTTTAAAGGAGGAGAGGCTTACAGACAACCTGCTTGACAGAAGAATCAAATATATAAATTGAGGAATAAAACAAAGATCTTTCCTTATCTATTTTTCACAAATACTGGAGCCTCTGTCCTTAGAAAGTTTTCTTTCTTAAAATATTTTGAGAAATAGTAACTAGTCAATTTGAAGTGATAGGATTCAACAGGTACATATGAGCATATGTACCTTTAATACAGCAACACACATTCCTTATCCTGAGTTTGAAAACTTCAGCACAGATGGTGGGAGCGAGAGTCCAGGGCAAGATATACATTATCACTTAACCACGGTGACATAGCCTCACAGAACTTTCCGAGTGAATGCACAGCCCACGCCACCAGGTCGGCGCTGACCAGTACGCTCTGCAGGTTGCGTGCCAGCACATGCCAGCTGTTATTTCTATGCTTCTGAGGAGCTTCACCCAGGATAATGGTCTCTGCTTTCATCCAAACTGCTGCAAAGACATTAATTCACTCCTTTTTATGGCTGAGCAGTACAGGATTTTATATATACTTACTGTACATACACACATTAATCCACATTTTGTTATTCCACTCAGAAATTGTTGGACACTTCAGTGGGGGAAGGGGTAAAAACCTGCTTTACAGGTATGATTAACCCATTTATGAACCTATTAGGGTCACCCAACATATTTGGGTAACCAGTACACTAATAGTCTCAACTTAAGCATTTTAAGACACACCTTGCTCTCCTGGACAGACTCTTTCAGCCAGGGGCTGAGCAGCTCAGGCTGTCCTTGCTTTCTGAGAAGTGTGGACACCCTACGTGTGGCCATGGTGAGGCATAACCATGTTGGTGAAAAGCAGGTAGTGGTGGGTTTTCTTTCAGAAGGCTGACACTGGTCTTTGTGCTGTGTGAGATGTATCCTCCCTCGCAATCACCAGTCATACCAAACAGCCCTGGCATGGATGACCCTGAAGGGAACACAGCTCCTCCCCCCCAAGGTCTTGAGAATGTGGCCACAGCTCCTCACCTGGAATGACAGTTCCTTCCAGAAGCTCCCAACCTCACTCCCAGCAGAGAGCTGGACCCAAGGAGGCTCCAGACTATGACAACAGGAAACCCCACCTTTCTTTTCATCTAGATTATGCTTCAGCAAGTCAGTGATTCCAGATTCAGACCATTTTCACTTGTTCATGGGGCCACCTGTAGTTATAGAGAGAAGACACACTGCAGGGATTCTCAGGGTCAAGACCTGCTCAAATCTCAGGGTCGAGTCTCCCAGATGGGAGAGTGGCCAATCTAAAGGCCCCAAATGCAGACCTAGAGGACACCTGCAGGACATGGACAGCTGTTCTCAGGGGACACATCTCGCAAGTTCATCATGGCTGGTAGCTACAACATCTTAAATCCACACAGAAGTTGCTTCCCTGTTACAGTGTTCCAATGACAGTTTCTAGGACCTTCCCAATCCTCCTAGCCCCCCTTCTCTGGATGCTTTCTCTACTGCCTTGTGCATGAAGGTCTTTCCCAACCCATCTTTCTCTTTTAAGTATTTCACATGAACACTGAAATCAGCATCTTCCTGAAGCCCAAGTATGATTCAGAGGATTCTGCTGGGAAGTCAGAAAAGGCAGAGACCCGCAGGTAGGCACTGAGCACATTAGGATATCAGCGCCTGTCTCTCTGTAGTTTTCTGCCCTCAGGATGTCAACAGTTCTCTGGTGTGAGTGCACTTCAGGGGCTCCTCCTCCAAGGATAGACATGACCCCCTGGCAGGTCAGGAGTAAGGGCCGCCTGACAGGGCCCATGCTGCCCCTGCACAGACTCTGATGATGTCACTGTGGCCACTGACCCTCCTGGTAGCCTTGTGAGGTGAACAGAGCAGAGGGCTGTGATTTATGTTGTGAGGTTGAGGACACTGACATTTGGAGATGTTATGTGACTTTCCAGAGTCAGAGCACTGAGCAGTGATGGATCTAGGACAGGAATGTAGTTGGTTCTTGGGGACAGAAATCCATAGACCCATAAAACATGCACTCTCTTCACTCTGTTTCTCAAACATCCTGACTAAAGGCTTCTGTGAGGAGGGAGTTGGTGCCCTAGAATAGATGCCTGAGCCAAGAAAAGGACCCAAATCCCTGACCTAGCCCTCTGACTCTGTTTCAATCCCACACCCTAAATGAGGTGCAATTTACCTCAAATGAAGCCCTTTTGAAGAATCGGGATGATCTTTTCCCATGTGGTCACACTGTCAGCTGCCTCATTTGAACATTCCCAGTGGTCAGTCACCCACTATGAGTGATTACTATTTACTTTGCTCCAAAACTGTACTAGAACCCAGGACATTCCAAACTTCCTGTCATGTGATCCTGCAGCCAAGAGTTGGCCTCCTTTCAACTGACAACCTGTGGGAGCAGTTAATGTTGTTTAACTGACACATTAAACAACTGACACATTAAACAACAGAAAAGTTTGGCAGTTTGTCACTTTCTGTGACATCTGTTGCTGAGTTTGGTGTAACTTGCTTGGCCAGGGCTGGTGTTTTGGTGACTGAGTGAACTGGGTATATAAAACCTACTGTTCCACTTAATATCAATATGGTCTATTTATACAGATTGGGCTAAGGCCTGTCTGAGGATGAACAACAGCTGTGACAGGACTGAGTTGGCACATTTTTTGTTCATTTCTTCCTTATCCTCTTAGCTAAGAGTCTACTCTATAAACTCCTATTCCATTCCTAGGTCCTACAGAAGGACTGAGCATCACATAGACACTACTTCTCTGTCACTATATGTACATTCCACTGACCCAATGGCTCTGTCCCTTTCCACCACTCACCTAGGAAGCTCTCACACAGTCAAGATTCTGTTCTCTTCAACTCTATGGCATTCCTACCATAAAAGCTCAGTACTTTTTTTTTAATTTTGGAATTGAGATTGCTAAGGTATGGTGTTAGATTTTTATCAACACTATTCAGAAAAGTTTGGCTTTAATTTACCTTTCTGTGACATCTGTTGCTGAGTTTGGTGTAACTTGCTTGGCCAGAGAAAATCACAAATAGATCATTGAGGGAGTACTGGACACTGGCTCTGAACTAACACTCAGAGGAAGCTCATTCTCACCCCCTCAGTCTTCTCCCCTGAAACAGGTGATGAAACTCTGAAAGGAATTTTTGCCCTTCCCCTAACACAGGCCATAAGACAACCATATGAGAGGCTCCCTCCCTGTACCTAGGGTTTCTGAAGATGCAAAAATGCAGAAAGGAATCTTTCAAGAATGAACACAAGGAAGAAGAAATAATCTGAGTGAAATGGTGGAAAATGAAAAAGAAGACACAAGAGACAGAATGGAATTGGGAGGTCTGACACAACTTATGACTGCAGCCAGCACCGAACTGTGGAAACAGTTTTCTTTATAAAGTGTTTTTAACAAGGTAAATCTTAACAGCTGGGCTAAAGATTAAGGAGTAAAATCTGTGTGCCTGCCATAATAGGGAAAGTATGCATGAGCTACGTGACTTTTGGCAGGTGAAAAGAATGTTTGTTGATAACAAAGGTTATTCCTTGAACATCTCCCCAGGCTGTGGGAATCCTGCCACCTCACAGCCCATTCTCCACAAGAATCTAAACAAAAAAGTCCTTTCTGTGTTCTTAGATTGAATCTCACCTTTTTATTCTACCATAGTTCTCCAAGACTTCACTTGTTCATCAAACCTAGCATAAAAACATACAGAAAACTTTTTTCCTTTTCTTTGGGTCTTCATTTTCTTTTTAAGGCTATTTATATGTTTGTAACATAAAAATTGTAATAAATTTTGTATGGCTTTTCAGTTGTTAGTATGACCTTTCTATGGGGTCCTCAGCCATAAACATTAGAAAATACATTTGTTTTCCCCTATTCCATGTGTGTCTGCACTTAACAAGTTGTTCTAAGCTTATTATAAAACATCCACAAAACCCTCTGGCCTGTGTCAGTGCACGTCCTTGAGATAGCCATTGACATTGCTATGTGCAGGACAAACATGTTTTTGGAGCCTGTGACCTTTACTCCACTCATTGTAGTCCATGCTGTGCAATTTTGTTTCTTTACAGAACTTAAAAGGCTCAGCCTGCATTAGCTCAAATGTGATTAAAATTTGTTTTGAGACCGTCTCAAACAAAAATGAGATTATCAAAAAAGGCAAATTACTACTTATCTGCACCCATTAAACTTGTCATAAATATGTCTTTAAGACATTCTAAGTACTTTGACCTCCCTGTTAGCAACATGTCATGCTGTCAGTTTTATTGCTTTTGTGGCAAAGGTTAAGTAGCAGATATAACGGGGACATATTACACGTATATGTACATGTACATAGTACATTATACATGACCACACAGGCTGATATCTAAATTTTATCCCAAAGAAAAATGAGAATTAACTCACCAAAACACTAACAATATGTTATTATTGTGAAAATTTGCAAATACTTTCCATGGTGTTTCAATGTTGATTCTCTTACTTTTATAATCAAAGATTATGCTAAGATTTACAGGCGGTAATGGCCCTAACAAACAAAGTTTCAAATGATAAAATTTGGATACAATTAATGTGATTATATAAGGACCATACTAAAAGCCACATTTTAAACATTTTTGTTTGTGATAAAATCAAACCTAACCAAAAAAAAAAAAACACATCCCATAAAATTTCCCATCTTAACTTTTTTAAGTGCACAGTTGAGTAGTCTTGAGAATTTTCCCAGGGAAGTGCAATGAGGCTACAAAGAGCTCTTTTCATTCTGCAAAATTGAAACTCTATACCCACTGACCTAAAAATCCCCACTTCACCTCCCCCAGTCCCTGAAAACCACCATCCTGCTTTTCCTGTCTCTTCAAGGAAGGCTCTAGAGACACATGATGTGTCCAGGGTCACAGAACTGAAGAGAAGGGGGCGCTGGTCAGAACCCACATTGGCCTTTTCAAGGTTGGGCTCTGACTGCACCTTGCCTGTCCTAGGGCATGTGAATGACTATCATTATGCAGGTGTGGATGTGGCACAGTGGAGGGGGAGCAGCCGGCAGGCCAGAGGGGACTCCAGGGAGTTCCTGTCTGAGAAGGAAACCCAGGAATGGGGATCCCAAGAAGTTACCTCACTTCCTTGACAATAGACCCTCCACAGAACCTGGAGCTCTGGTGACTGGGCACCCACTTTCCAGAGATATCTCCACCCCGGCTCACTTAGTGGGAGAGTCCCAAGAGAGCTAGATGTCCTCCTCCTCCCTCCTGCCTGCCTAAGGGTCTTTTCTGACTCTGCAGATATTAGTTTTACAGTGGGGAGTGACAATTTTGCTGATCCAGGTATAACATGGTTCTGAGTATTTCCTGCAGGGAAGATCTGGTCTTGACAAATTCCCTTGGTGTTTACTTGTCTGGAAAAAATCCTAGTTTGGCAGGATACAAAATTGTGGGCTGGCAGTTGTTTTTTTTAAGGAGACTGAAGATGGGGCCCCAACTCCTTCTAGCTGGTAAGGTCTCAGTGGACAAGTCTGCAGTCAGCGGGGCAGGCTTTCATTTGTTATTTGACATTTACACCTTGCCACTTGCAAGAGTTCCTCCTTGGTATTGGCTTTTTCTAGTGTGATGGATAAGAGCTTGGTGATTGCCTCTCTGTAGCTCCCAGGCATTCATTGACCTTCTAGTACCTAAATGTCTAAATCTCAGTGAAGTTTTTTTCAATTATTCTCTTAAACAGTCCATGCAGCCCTTGTGCATTTTCTTCTATGCCCTAAGGTATGCCTATGATTCTCACATTTGACTGTTTTTACATAATTCCACATTTTTCTTACACTTTGTTCCTTCCTCTTAAGTCACTGTTCATTATTTTCACTGACTGGGTTAATTTGAACATGTTACCTTCAAGATCTGAGATCTGTAGAGGTACAGTACCCCACACTCAGACATGGCAGTTTGGCTTCATGTGCTCCCCATGGAAAATGGCTCTGAGATGGAATTATTTTTTCTCTGAGGACTTGCCTGGGGCCAGAAATGCAGAAACATTCTCAAAAAAGAATAAACTGGAGAGCCAGGTCTGAGTCACAGCTGGAAGCTGGAACACCTGTCAAGGCGTTGGGCTACTGTGCTCTGCTCCTCTCTCCTCATTAACATTATAATCACTTGTTTTGGTTTAGCGAAATGCACTGACAGAGCAGACAACCTGGCTCCCTTATGTTTTAACCTCCAGATCAATTGTATATGTGCTCAGCAGCAATCGTAGTGAACTGGAACCCTTTTTTTTTTTTTTTTTGAGACAGAGCCTCAAGCTGTCCTCCTGGGTAGAGTGCCGTGGCATTACAGCTCACAGCAACCTCCAACTCATGGGCTCAAGCGAGTCTCTTGCCTCCACCTCCCAAGTAGCTGGGACCACAGGTGCCCACCACAATGCCCAACTAGTTTTTGGTTGCAGCCGTCATTGTTGTTTGGCGGGTCCGGGCTGGGGATTCGAACCCGCCACCTTAGGTGTACGTGGCTGGCGCCTTAGCCAGTTGAGCTATAGGTGCCGAGCCCTGAACTGAAATCTTAATGGCAGTTTCCTGATCTTACTTCACTTCTTTTTGACTGTATTGAATTCTTACTGAATGTTTTAGAGTATATAAGATAATCAGTAAAGATGAGCAGGGTTGCTGTGCCAAATTGAGCCTCAAGCTCCCTTTATGCCAATCATTCCATCTGCGATTTCCTTTCTCTGCGTCAATGAACAGAGGGCTCTGGGGAACACCAACAAAGATTCTTCTTTCTGCCTGGTCTAGTTTAGTCTTTAAAATTTCTGTTGTGTTTTGTATTTCCTTAAATGATTTTTTCCTGAAATCCTATTTGATTTTTCTTTAACATGTTATTTGTGATTTCTTGGTTTTCCAGTTTCTCTTCAGTTGTAATGAGCTTTTTGTAATCCATACTTTGAATTCTTTATCTGTAATTTTAATATATTCATTTTCATTAGAATCTATTGCTAGAGAGCTCATGTTCTCTTTTGGAGGTGTCCTTTTGTTCTGATTTTTCTTACTTGCAGAGTTTTTCAATGATTTCTTCTCATCTGGAGCAGCTGTTGCTTCTTATTTTTGAATTCTCTCATGTTGATGTGGGTCTTCCTCCCCTTACTTACATGGGTGTGTTGTAGCAGATATTGGGTAAGAAACTTTGGCTTTGTTTGGGGAACTTTGATGGCAATCTGTGTTCTGGATAGATGCCTCATTAGAGGTGTCCTTAGTGTGGTGGGTTTCTTGTTTGCTAACTGATTATAGAAAACAGGGGTACACTACATGTGTGGGTAGATTCCATGTCTCTGAGGAGTGAAGACAGGTCTTTGAAATCCTTTCCCATTTCAAAGTCCTGTGTATGTCTTTAGAGTGAATTGGCACACCTAGTTTAACATCTGAGATGGCAGGTGGCCCTCATGTGTGAAGGCTGACCTCACCCTGTGTGATTCAGTCCACAGATGTTATCAGGGCTGTGCAAATTAACCCACCTGCCCGTGAGTAGTGTTTGCCAAAAGGAACCAACTGCAATGTTCTTTGGGAACCTATGTCTAACTTGAGTCCTCAGGAGGATCACTCTAATGCCCTGGCTGGTGGATGGGACCCAGGAACTTCCAGGTGTGTCCTAATTGTCTTCTACAGCAGAGGCAGGTGGGGGAGTGAGGCCAGGTATGGCTAGGTGAGATTGTCCTTGGACTCCACAAAAATTCATAAGATAGCTATGGGGGGGGGGGGTTTCAAAGTCTGCTCCCAGCTTCTGGAGAAAGCCTCTCAGGGAAGAGCTTTAGTGGCCACACCCAACTGGAAAGCCTGCTGGTAGAGACTGGACCAAGGGGCCATCTTAGATTCACTATCTGGCTGTCGAGCTGTCAAAGCTCCACTGACCTGCTAGCATGTGTCTTTGTGAAAGGCTGGTGGCAAGAAGCTCTGAAATTCTGAAATGAGGTACCCCAGTTCCACTACATGTAAGCTGTTCTGCTTTTTTGTTTTTGGACTTGGCACTCAGTTGAACTACCTTGGGAGAACTTGGGCAAGAGTGAGGAGGACTTTAAGCATTGTCTAGGGCTCCAGATTGAACGGCTGAGCCAGATGGAGCTAATAGTGTTCAGCTGTGGACCATGCAGAGCCATTGTGAAAGAACTGCCCCCACAAGCTCTGCCCTCAGGGTTGCAGAGTAAGGATCAGGTGAGAAACCTTGGGAAAGTAATCTAGTGACTGAGAAGCCTAAAGGCAGTGACTGAGACATCTTACAGCCTTGGCCCTCAGGGGCATAGAGTGAGACCGGTTTTGGCACACTGGCTAAGAGGGCAGCCACTTCAGAAGTGATCCCAGCGACAAGTAGTTTCCTGGGAAAGCTTTTGCTTAGCCAAGATTAACAGTTTAAAGTGTCTTTTAAGTGGGCTGATGAGAGATTTAGGCACTCAATCCTGCAGGGTATGAGAAATCACCAGAGGTCTCCAATATCCATCTCATATAGCTGTATCAGCATCATGATCAACATCTCATATCCCAGATCACTCGTTACCCAGACAATATTCAGCAAGATATATATACTGCTTCATTTTTGATTTTGGTTCCTTTTTTTTTTTAATTTCAACATTTTCCCTCTAGACTTTTTTCTTTCTTTTCTTTCTTCATTTTTCTAGCTTAAATAAAATTTTACATTGTTATCTTTTTTAACAATTAGAACTTCATTTTTGCTAGTGCTTATATTCCTATTATTTGGTTTTTCCTCCAATTTTATCCTGTGAGATTGTCTTTTTCCTTGTTTTAGTTTGATTTATAGCATTTTTGTCTTTCCTCTCTACTTGGTGGAAGTAGGGTATATTGTCTGAACAGGCTGAAAAAAGAGCTGCTGACCTCAAGGGAACCACACAACCCTGTACCCCCAGAGGTTGGGGGTTTTAAGGTTTGTTCATGTACCCTACTGTACACCTATATTGCTCCTGTCTCCCTCTTTCTGTGCTTTTCTTCTTTTTGTCAATGTTCACTTTCAATCACACTCTCTCTTTTGTCTTTTTTCTTTTCTTTTTTCTTCTCCTTTAAAAAAATTTTTTTTTCCTTCTTCTTCTTCAATCTTCTCATCCTTCTGGTCCTGTACCAAAAGGACCCATTGAAACCATAGGCCAGAGGCATGGTAACTTAAAGAGCAAGAGGAAGTAAAAGGAAACTTAGGGTAAGGAAACAGAGAAAAGAAAACACTGATGAGTAAGAGTCAGCAGAAAAATCCTGGCAAGATGAAAAACCAATTCAGAGCACCCCCCACCCAACATAACATGAGGTAGCTACTACAGAGGATTCCACCTTTGAAGAAATGTTAGAAATGGCAGACGGGAAATTTGGACTACAGATGATGAAAAAATGAAAGAAATTATGGAAACAGTGAAGGGAACTGCTGATAAAGTGGAAAATAACCAAAAGGAAATCCAAAAACAGAATTAAATAAGAGATGAATAATATAAAGAATATAGAAAGGATATAGCAGAGATGATGGAACTGAGCAGTCAATTAGGGAACTTAAAGATGCAATAGAAAATATCAACAACAGATTAGACCATGCAGAAGAAAGAATCTCAGAGGTAGAGGACAAAGCTCTTGAGATAACTCAGATAGTTAAAGAGACAGAATAAAAGAGAGAGAAATCAGAACATTCACTGACAGAACTATGGGACTTTATGAAGCATTCACACATATGAGTTATAGGTATCCCAGAAGGGAAAGAAGAATGCCCTAGGGGAATACAAGCCATACTAGAGAATATTATAAATGAAAATTTCCCAAATATCACCAAAGATTCTGACACACTCACCTTTCACACACACCTTTCAGAGGGATATAGGACCACAGGTTCCCTCAATTCTAACAGAGCTTCTCCAAGACACATTGTGATGAACCTGTCCAAAGTCAAGCAAAAAAAAAAAGATTCTGCAAGTTGCCAGGAGTAAGCGCCAGTTGACCCACAGGGGTAAATCCATCAAGGTGACTGCAGACTTCTCTAATGAAACTTTTCAAGCAAGATAACAATGTTCATCTAACTTTAATCTATTTAAATAGAACAATTCCCAGCCCAGGATTCTATATCCTGCTAAGCTAAGCTTTAAAATTGACAGAGAAAACAAATCATTTACCGATATGCAAACATTGAGGAAATTTGCCACAACAAGACAAGCTCTACAGGAAATACTTCAACCTGTTCTACACACTGACCATCACAATGGATCCATAGCAAAGTAAGAACTCAGAAATTAAAGGACAGAACCTAACTTCCACAATGATGCAAAAGAAAAAAATAAGCAATGGACTTTCAGAAAATCAGATGAATAGAATGCTACCACTCTTATCAATTATCGCAATAAAATGTTAATGGTTTGAATTCCCCACTGAAGAGGCATAGATTGGCTGACTGGATTAAAAAACATGAGTCATCCATTTGCTGTCTGGAGGAAACACACCTAGCTTCAAAAAACAAAACTCAGAGTTAAAGGTTGAAAGACAATTTTTCAGGCAAATGGAATTCAGAAGAAAAGAGGGGTTACAATATTATTTTCAGAAACGTGGATTTAAAGCAACTAAAGTGAAAAAAGACAAAGATGATCACTTTATATTGGTCAAAGGAAAAATACAGGAAGACATTTCAATTCTAAATATTTATGAAAGTATTTCAAAATGTATATGAAAACACTACACTGTACCCCATGTTTCAACTAATGTATACAGCTATCATTTAATAAAAAAATAAAAATAAAAATTTAAAATAAATAAATAAATAAATAAATATTTATGCACCCAACTCAAATGCTCCCAGATTCTTGAAACAGACCTTACTCAGTCTGAGCAATACAATATCCTATAACACCACAATAACAGTGGACTTTAACACTCCTCTTACAGAGATGGATAGAGCTTCTAAAAAGAAATTAAACAAACATAGGGCCCTGCGACCAGGAAAAGGAATGACATCTTTGTGGCAGAGAAAGCCTGTGAGGCAGGATTGCAGAGCACAAGCCAGCTATCAACTTTTTTAAAAAAGTAACTCCAGGAAGCTCAGGTCCTGTGCTACTGACCACCAGGGACCACAGCCCACTGGCTCCCTGGCTTTGCAGCCATGGTGGGTGGGTTGGCTCCCTGCCAGGCTCCTACTACTGGTTGCCTCAGCAGTGACTCCCGCCAAGCTTCTGTGACCTGCAGCCCATGGCTGGAGACTCCCACCTGGCTCCTGTGACCTGTGTATCCCATAGCCAGAAACTCTGCCATCCAGCTTCACACCCAGCTCCTGGAGCCCAAGGATGGGGGTCATCAGTTCCTCTCCAGATCACTGCCTGATTCCTGTAGCACGAGACCAAGTGTCAGCAGCTCCACCTGCCAATTCCCCTCCTGGGCTCTGTGACTCTGAAGGATGATGGCAATGCCCTCCAGGTCCCCACTAGCTCCTGAAACCTGTACACAGCAGTACCCCAGACTGGCAGCACCACCCCTCACAGTGGCAACATCACCTCTGACAGTGGTGGCAGCTTCACAGTCCCTCCCACTGGGGTCAAATTGAGCTGCCAGTAGACCCCTGCTGCCTAGATGCTGAAGACCTTTTGAACTCTGCCACCTAATCAGTATTTGTGTCTACCAGGACAATTGGCTTAGAACTCTTGACCTGGGCTGATCACCCAGCAACCCACCAAGGTTGTAGCCTGATTGCATTGTTGTTGGAGTTCAAGATTCTCCCCCTTCAGTTGTTGGCCTGTGGAGGGTGGGATGTCTTAGTTGCTTGCATATCTCCATGGCTGAGATTTCAGCCCAAAGCCAGTGATTCACTAGGATTGGACAGGGACTAGCTGAATACCAGTCAGCACCATATAGCCCCACCACAACAAGCAGGTGCCCAGAGTTTCAGGAAGTAGTTCTCAATGGGACCATTGTAAAGTTCTAAGGGAAAAGCCACAATAAACAGTCCCAGTTCTTTGGTAAAAGACTGGTTAATCACAACTCCAGGAGCCTCAATTTGATTTCACCTTGCCAGCTTCTCTAGCCAAATGGTGAAAAATAATCATGGGGCAGAACCAGCAGAAAATCTCTGGCAACATGAATAATCAGAGTAGATCAACACCTCCAAGGAATAACAAAGGAGATACAACAGAAGCCCCCATTCATAAACAGATGGCTGAGATGTCAGAAGTTGAATTCAGAATTTGGATTGCAAATAAGAGTAACAGAATGGAGGTAAAGTTGGAATTAGAAATTCAAGGAACAATTCAAAAGTTGTCTCAAGAATTCATTGAATTTAAAGACAAAATCACCAAAGATTTTGACACATTGAGGCAAGAACTTGAAGCCCTCTAAGATCTGAGAAATACAGTAGAATCCTTCAGTAACAGAACGGAGCAGGAAAAAGAAAGAATCTCTGACACTGAAGACAAAGCTTTTGAACACTCCCAAATGCTCAAAGAAGAGAAGTGGAGAGCAAAAATGGATCATTCCCTGAGAGAACTGTGGGACCACTCTCAAAAGCAAACATTCACCTCACAGGAATCCCTAAAGGAGAAGAGGGTGGTCCAAAGGCACAGATACTCTACTACAAGAGATAATTGAGGAAAACTTCCCAAGCATGGCAAGAGACAATGAAATTCAGATAGCAGACAGTTTCAGAATCCCAGCACAACTCAACCCAAATAATACATCTTCTAGACACATTGTAATGAACTTCTCCAAAGTTATCATGAAGAAAAAAATCCTGCAAGCAGTCAGATGTAAGAAAATCATAACCTATAGGGGAAAAATATTAGGATGACTGCAGATCTTTCTGCTGAAACTTTTCAAGCCAGAAGAAGATGGTCATTGACCTTAAATCTCCTAAAAACAAAACAAATTTCAGCCCAGGATCCTGTATCCAGCTAAATTGAGTCTCATGAGTCTCATTTATGATGGAAAAATTTAATACTTTAATGACATACACACATTGAAGAAATTTGCCATAACCAAACCAGCTCTTCAGGATATTCTCAGACCCATCCTTCATAATGACAAGCACAATGTTCTACCCCCAAAGTAAACTCACTCTGAAATTATTGATCAAAACCCATTTCCACACTGGTTAAAAGATCCAAAATGTCAACTGGACTTTTGAAAAACTTGACACCCAAAACACTACCAGGCTTATGAATATTCTCAATTAATGTGAACAGCTTAAACTGTCCTCTTAAGAGGCACAGGTTGGTAGACTGGGTACAAAAACTCAGGCCTAATATCTGCTGCATAAAAGAATCTCATCTTACCTTAAATGATAGACTCAGGGCGAAGGGATGGGCATCTGTAATTCAGGCAAACAGTAATCAGAAAAAAGCAGGGGTGGCAATTTTATTTACAGACTTTTATTTTAAATTTTATTTACTAGGCTTTAAACCAACAAAAGTAAGGAAAGACAAGGATGGTCACATCATATTTCTTAAGGGAAACACTCAACATAATGAGATGTCAATTATTAACATTAATGTACCCAACCAGAATGCTTCTCAATTTATAAGGGAGACCCTAAAAGACATAAGCAATTTAATATCTTTTAGCACTGTAATAGTTGGAGATTTTTAACACCCTGTGGCAGTGTTGGGTATAGATCCTCCAATAAGAAACTAAACAAAGAAATTTTGGAACTAAACTTCACCATACAACAACTGAATTTAACAGACGTCTAAAGAACGTTTCATCCTAACAAAACTGAATACACATTCTTCTCATCAGCCCATGGAACATCCTCCAATATTGATCACATCTTAGGTCACAAGTCTAATGTCAGCAAATTTAAAAGTATTGAAATTATTCCTTGCATTTTCTCAGATCATCATACAATAAAGGTTGAACTCACCAATAACAGGTATCTGCATATTCAGAGAAAGACATGGAAACTGAACAACCTTAAGCTGAATGATAGCTGGTTCATAGATGAGATTAAGAAGTAAATAGCCAGATTTTTGGAACAAAACAATCATGAAGACACAAATTATCAGAATCTATGGGATACTACAAAGGCAGTACTAAGAGGAAAATTTATAGCATCTCAAGCCTTCCTTAAGAGAATGAAAAGAGAGAAAGTCAACAACTTAATGGGATATCTTAAGCAACTGAAAAAGGAAGAACATTCCAAACCCAAACCCAGCAGAAGAAAAGAAATAACTAAAACTAGAGCAGAATTAAATGAAATTGAAGACAAAAAAATTATTCAAAAAATCAGTAAATCAAAAAGTTGATTTTTTTGAAAAATTCAACAAATTGATAAACCTTTGGCCAACCTAACCAAAAATGGAAAATTAAAGAACATAGTATCATAGATCAGAAATGACAAAGGCAAATAACAACAGACTCCTCAGAAATTAAAAAAAAATCCTTAATGAATAGTACAAAAAACTTTATTTTCAGAAATGAGAGAATCTGAAAGAAATTGACCAAGACTTGGAAGCACGCCAACTTCCTAGGCTTAATCAGAAAGAATTGGAAATGCTGAACAGACCTATATCAAGTACTGAAATTGAAGCAACTACATGAAATCTCCCAAAAAAGAAATGTATGGGACCAGATCAGAATTCTACCAAACCTTTAAAGAGGAACTAGTACCTACATTACTTAAACTTTTACAAAACATCAAAAAAGATGGAACACTTCCCAACACATTCTATGAAGCAAATATCTCTCTGACCCCCAAACCAGGAAAATACCCAATAAGAAAAGAAAACTATACACCAATATCTTTAATGAAAATAGATGCAAAAATATCAAGTAAGAACCTAGAAAACAGATTCCAGCAATACATCAAACAAATTACACTCCATGACCAAGTGGGTTTTATTCCAGGGTCTCAAGGTTGGTTCAATATATGTAAATCTATAAATATAATTCATCACATAAACAAAATAAAAAACAAAGACCATATCATTCTCTCAACTGATGCAGAAAAAGCTTTTGGCAATATCCAAAATCTTTTCATGATCAGAACATTTGAGAAAATAGGTATACAAGGGACTTTTCTTTAACTGATAGAGGCCATGTACAGGAAACACACAGCCAATATCATACTGAATGGAGTAAGTTGAAATCATTTCCACTCATATCGAGAACCAGGCAAGGTTGCCCATTATCTCCACTGCTTTTTAACATTGTAATGGAAGTCTTAACCATCACAGTTAGGCAAGAGAAGGCAATGAAGGGAATACAAATAGAGTCAGAGGAGATCAAACTTTTACTCTTCGCAGATGATATGACTATATATGGAAAAACCCAGGGTCTCAACCACAAAACTCTTAGAAGAGATCAAGGAATACAGTAGCATCTCAGGATACAAAATTAATACTCACAAATTAGTGGCTTTTATATACAACATAATAGTCAAACTGAAAAAAACAGTCAAGGATTCTATTCCCTTTAAACTTATGCCAAACAAGATGAAATGTTTCATGATGAATAGAGATGTGAAAGATCTCTATAAAGAGAATTATGAAACTCTGAGAAGAATTTCAGAATGGCTAGGAAGAATCAACATTGTTTTAAAAAGTCCATATTACCCAAAGCAATTTACAAATTTAATGCAATTCCTATCAAAATACCACTGTCATACTTTAGAGATCTGGAAATAATAGTACTTTGTTTTATATGGAGCCAGAAAAAAACCTTGAATAGCAAACACATTACTCAGAAATAAAAACAAATCAGGAGGAAACATGATACCAGACTTCAAACTATACTATAAATCTATAGTGATCAAAACAGCATGGTATTGGCACAAAAATAGAGCGGTAGATGTAAGGAACAGAATTTAGAACCAAGAGATGAATCCAGACACTTATTGTCATTTGATCTTAAAGATTCCCTATTTAACAAATGATGCTGGGAGAATTGGCTGGTGACTTGTAGAAGAATGAAACTAGACCCACACCTTTCACCGTTAACAAAAATTGATTCTCACTGAATAAAAGATTCAAAATTAAGACATGAAACTATAAGGATTCTTGGAGAGAGTGCAAGAAGAACACTTGAAGAAATTGGCCTGGGGGAATACTTTATGAGGAGCCCCAGGCAATTGAAGCAACACCAAAAATACATTACTAGGATATGATCAAACTAAAAAGCTTCTGCACAGCCATGAATATAGTAAGTAAAGCAAGCAGACAGCCCTCAGAATGGGAGAGGATATTTGCAGGTTAAGCTTCTGAAAAAAGTTTGATAATCAGAATCCACAGAGAACTCAAACTTATTAATAAGAAAAGAACAAGTAATCCCATTTCATTCTGGGCAAGGGACTTGAACAGAAGCTTCTCTAAAGATGATAGGTGCATGGCCTACACACACATGAAAAAAATTCTCATCATCTTTAATCATCAGAGAAATGCAAATCAAAACCACTTTGAGCTATCATCTAACTCCAGTAAAAGTAGCCCACATCCCAAAACTGTAGATGTTGACATAGATGTGGAGAAAAGGGAACACTTACGCATTGCTGGTGGGAGTGCAAGCTAATGTGTCTCTTTTGGAAAGAAGTATGGAGAATACTCAGAAATCTAAAAGAAGACCTGCTGTTTGATCCTGTAATTCCTCTACTAGGTGTATATCCAAAAGACCAAAAATCACTTTATAACAAAGATATTTGCACCAGATTGCTCATTTTAGCTCAATTCATGATAGCCAAGTCATGGAAGAAGCTCAAGTGCCCATTGACCCAGGGATGGATTAATAAATTGTGGTATATGTACAGTATGGAATATTATGCACCCATAAAAAAGATGGATACCATATCTCTTTTAGTACAGTATCTCAAGAATGGAAGAAAAAATATCTGATGTACTCAGTACTATTATGAAACCAATTTATAATTACTCACACTTTCATATGAAGACTAGATCACAAATATGGCCCAAGATGAAGGAGGGAGGAAGAAGGGGTTGGAAGAGAGGGGGAAGGTCAGGCCAAGAGAGGGTGAATGGTGGGATCACAGCTATGGTGCATAAGACAAGGGTACATGTTGGATCTATTAGTATAGAGTATAAATGTCTTAACACAGTAATTAAGTGAAAGAGATGAGGTATATATTAACCAGTGTGATGTAAGCATTCTTAATTATATATGAAATCAGTATGTTGTACCCCACAAATGCATTGATGTATACATGACCTATGTGTTTATGATTTAATAAAAAGTAAATGAATAAAGAAATAAAGAAATTAAACAAAGGTATAAGGGACTTAAGTGAGACCCTAGAACAATTGTGCTTGATAGACACATACAGAACACTCAATCCCAAAGATAAAGAATATACATTCTCCTCATTGCCACATGGAACATCTTTCAAAATTGATTATATCCTAGGACACAAAACAAACCTCAACAGAATCAAAAGAATTGATTTTTTACCTTGTATCTTCCCAGACCATGAGACACTAAAGGTGGAACTAAACTCCAACAAAAACATTCAACCCCACACAAAGGCATGGAAATTAAACAACCTTCTGTTGAATGACAGTTGGGTGCAGGATGAAATAAAACAAGAAATTATTAATTATTAACTTCCTTGAGCATAACAACAATAGAGATACAAACTACCAAAACCTGTGGGATACTGCAAAAGCAGTTCTGAGCGGAAAATTTATCACTTTAGATGCCTATATTCAAAAAATAGAAAGAGAGAGCTTCAACAAACTCACAAGCCATCTTTATGAAATTGGAAGAAGAAGAATAATCTAAGCCTAAACCCAGCAGAAAGAAAAAAAATCCAAAATTAAATCAGAGATCAGTGAAATTGAAAACAAAAGAATCATTCAGAAAATTAATGAAACAAGGAGTTGGATTTTTGAAAAAATAAATAGAATGGATAAACCTTTGGCCAGACTAACCAGAAATAGAAAAGTAAAATCTCTAGTAACCTCAATAAGAAATGATAAAGGGGACATAACTGATGTCACAAAGATACAAGAGATCATCTCTGAATACTACCAGAAGCTCTATGTCCAGAAATTTGACAATATGAAGGAAATGGATCAATATTTGGAATCACACCCTCTCCCTTGACTTAACCAGGAAGAAATAGAACTCCTGAACAGACCAATTTCAAGCAATGAGATCAAGGAAACAATAAAACATCTCCCAACAAAAAAAAGCTCTGGTCTGGATGGCTTCACACTAGAATTCTATCAAACCTTCAAAGAAGAGCTTATTCTCATAGCGCAGAAATTATTCCAAAACTTGAGAAAGGAGGAGTCTTCCCCAACATGTTCTATGAAGCAAACATCATCTTGATACTAAAACCAGTAAAAGAGCCAACTAAAAAGGAGAATTTCAGACCAATTTTACTAATGAATATAGATGCAAAAATTCTCAACAAAATCCTAGCCAGTAGATCACAGCTTATCATCAAAAAGCCATATATCATGATCATCTAGGTTTCATCCCAGGGATGCAAGGCTGGTTTAACATATGCAAGTCCATAAACATTATTCACCATATCAACAGAAGCACAAAGACCATATGATCCTCTCAATAGATGTAGAAAAAGCATTTGATAAAATCCAGCATGCTTTTCTAATTAGCACTCTGAAGTGCTAATAGGCATAGGTGGCACATTTCTTAAACTGATCTAAGCTATCTATGACAAACCCACAGCTAATATCTTACTGAAAGGAGTAAAACTGAAAGCTTTTCCACTTAAAACTGGAACCAGACAAAGTTGTCCTCTGTCACCATTACTATTCAACATAGTGCTGGAAGTTCTAATATAATTAGGCAAGACAAGGAAATAAACAGCTTCCAAATGGGAGTAGAGGAGATCAAACTCTCCCTCTTTTCTGACAGTATAATCTAATACTTAGAGAACTCCAAAGACTCAACCATAAGATTCTTGGAAGTCATCCAAAAATGCAGTAATGTCTCAGGATATAAAATCAATGTCCACAAGTCAGTAGCTTTTGTATACTCCAATAACAGCCAAGATGAGAGGCTAATTAAGGACACAACTCCCTTCACCATAGCTTCAAAGAAAATGAAATGCCTAGGAATATACCTAACAAAAGGGGTTGAAGGACCTCTATAAAGAAAATTATGAAACCCGATGAAAGAAAATAGCAGAGAATATTAAATGGAAGAACATACCATGCTCGTGACTGGGAAGAATCAACATTGTTAAAATGTCTATACTTCCCAAAGCAATCTACTGATTCAATGCCATCCCTATTAAAATACCAACATCATCTCCTTTCCTCCTCTTCCCCTTTGCTCTTCTCTACTCTCTCTCTCTTCTCTTCCCCATTTTTTCCTTCTCTCTCTCTCCTCTTTTCTATCCTCTTTTCTCTTCTTTTTTCTCTCCTCCTCAGTGCTGCTCTGCGGCCTCCCTCCCCCCACCAATAAAGACCTTTTGTACAAGCAAAACAAAGAAAAAAATACCAACATCATACTCTCACAACTTGTAAAAAATGATTCTGCATTTTGTATGGAACCAGAAAAAATCTATATAGCTAGGGCAGTTCTTAGTAACAAAAACAAAGCCAGGGGCATCAGCATACCAGATTTTATGCTGTGCTACAAACCCATATTGGTCAAGACAGCATGGTACTGGCACAAAAATAGAGACATAGACATTTGGAATTGAATAGAAAACCACAAAATGAAACTAACATCTTACAACCACCTAATCTTTCTTAAACCAAACAAGAACATACACTGGGGGAAAGAATCCCTATTCAATAAATTATGCTGGGAGAACTGGATATCCACATGTAAAAGACTGAAACTAGACCCATACCTTTCTCCACTCAAGATTGAATCAAGATGGATAAAGGACTTAAATTTAAGGCATTCTCAAAGAATGTATAGGAAAAACACTGAAAGATATTGGTCTGGGGAAAGACTTCATGAAGAAGACTGCCATGGCAACATAACAACAAAAATAAACAAATGGGACTTAATTAAACTGAAATCCTTTTGTATAGGTAAGGAGACAACAACCAAAGTGAATAGACAACCTACACAATGGGAAAGGATATTTGCATATTTTGAATCAGACAAAAGCTTGATAACTAGGATCTATAGAGAACTCAAATTAATCCACATGAAAAAAGCCAACAATCCATATATCAATGGGCAAGAGACATGAACAGAGCCTTCTCTAAAGAAGGCAGATGAATGGCTAATAAACATATGAAGAAATGCTTATCATCCCTAATTATTAGAGAAATGCAAATCAAAATCACCCTGAGATATCTAACCCCAGTGAGAATGGCCCACATCACAAAATCTCAAAACTGCAGATGCTGGCGTGAATGTGGAGAGAAAGGAACACTTTTATACTGCTGGTGAGACTGCAAACTAATACAACATTTTTGGAAGGAAGTATGCAGAAAACTCAAACAACTCAAGCTAGACCTCCATTTGATCCTGCAATCCCATTACTAGGCATTTACCCAGAAGGAAAAACACCCTTTTAACATAAGGACACTTGCGTTAGACTGTTCATTGAAGCTCAATTTACAATTGCCAAAATATGGAAACAGCCTAAATGCCCACCAACCCAGGAATAGTTAACAAGCTGTGATATATGTATACTATGCAATACTATTCAGCCATTAAAAAAATGGAGACTTTACATTAATTGTATAAACCTGAATGGAAGTGGAACACATTATTCTTAGTAAAGCATCACAAGATTAGAGAAGCACGAATCCTACTTATTCAATTTTGATATGAGGACAATTAATATGGTGATATGGTGGGAGTGGAAGAAGGGGAGAGCAGAGAGAGAAAGAAAGAGGGAGAGGGAAAAGAAGAGCAGAGAGAGGGAAGGAGGAAAGGCAAGGGTCTTGGTGTGTGTCGCACCTTTTAGGGACAAGACACAATTGTAAGAGGGACTTTACCTAACAAATGCAATCAGTGTAACCTGGTATCTTGTACCCTAAATGAATCCCCAACAATAAAAAAATAATAAAAATTAAAAGAAGATTGAAACTGGACCCATACCTCTCACCACTGACAAACATAGATTCTCACTGTATAAAAGATTTAGATTTAAGACATGAAACAATATAAATACTAAAAGAGAGTGTGGGGAAAACTTGATAATATTGGCCTTGGAAAAGATTATATAAAGAAGACTGTCCCAGCAACACCAAAAATTAAAAGATGGTATTTTATGAAGATAAACGTTTCTGCACAGCTAAGGGTACCATAACCAAAGCAAACAGACAACCTTGAGAATGGGAAATTTTTGCATGTTAGAAATCTAACCAAAGCCTGATAACTAGAATCTACAGAAAACAAGAAATTAATAATCAAGAAAAGAGCAAACAACCCTATTTCTTTGTGGGCAAGAGACTTGAACAGAAACCTCTCTGAAGATGACAGATGAATGGCCAACAAACACATGAAAAAGTGCTCATCATCTTTTTTTTTTTTTTTTTTTTTTTTTGAGACAGAGCCTCAAGCTGTCCCCCTGGGTAGAGTGCCGTGGCATTACAGCTCACAGCAACCTCCAACTCCTGGGCTCAAGCGAGTCTCTTGCCTCCGCCTCCCAAGTAGCTG